>JAHZNC010003078.1:0-13877 GCA_027744095.1 Zhuqinia jingwanae
AAAAAAAGAATGCTCAAGTAATTAAATCATAACTCATCCACTTTGGTAGCCAAGTCAATAGTTAAAATCAGACAACTTATTTAATACTTGCAACAACAGGAGCGAGAGGCAATTTTGACAATAGTTTTGATTTGTGCTTGGCTCCCTCTCTCTTTCTCAATACAGTCAACTCAACCAACAACCAACGCAACGCCAAATAAATAAACTATGTATACAAATGAATTGTTCTCAAGAAGAAGAAGTTTTGTATGCGCAGGCTACTAAAAGGGGTGGTGGTTTTTCTTGTTGGTAGTTGGTGGTGGTAGTGGTGGTGTGTTCTTTTTGGTGGATATACTACTGCTGCCACCGCGTCTTTTACTTATTCTTTCTTGTATAATCATTATTATTAGTTGACTCTGTTTTCTAAAAAGTTTTTAAGGAGCTGGTTAACTGGCTTACTACTACTACCACTCCATCATAGCTCATCTTACAAATTGAAGAAAAAAGGAAAAGACTAGAATTTATGGGCATATTAGATTATATGATGAAAACTCCGTATTTGTTAGTAGCCCTTGGAGCGTCGCCTGCTATTTGTAAATGAGCATATAAGAGAGAAAAAAAAATAATATACGACTTCTTTTTCAAGAATTCCGAATTTGTAGAATAAGATGCATTTTTTTTGTGGTGGTAGTATAGTAGCCAAAATATATAGACTCCATGAACCAACATTGTACAACGTAACGTCATAATATTAATCATGGTTACTTTTTTTGCTTTCGGCTATTTTTTTTGTGTATTGAGCGAACAAACGATGTATTTTGTTGTCTTTTATGTAGAAAAATCTTTCTGAAAGGATCTTCTTCTTCCACCCACGCACGCCTATTTTATATACCTTAGCAATATGATATGCATGGATGAATTATAACTAAATATTAAAAAATCATAGCCATAATCAAATGAATGGAAAAAAAAACTGGCCGTCTATAAGGTCATAAATCCAACAAACATAATTTTATACGCACGCACTTTCGGCGGAAGAACAAGTTGTAAGATTTGTGATATTATTATATATGTATGTGGCCATTTAACAACCAACTTTACAGTCAATTATGGTTGTTGTTTTTTAAACTATATGGACTCATTAATAAGCGATTGAAAAGAAGAAGAAGAAAAGTTATCGTTTGTAATTTTATGATGATTATTATGATGACAGTGTGCCTACCTTTTTGCTTGATGGTTTCTTATTATAATAATTATTATTATTATCATCATCCTCATCCAAACACATACAGACATACAGACATACATACTTATACACATCCACAAATTCATACTCGCCATTTATTATCATCATCAGACATCAGACTACCTTGGTGCACTGCTGTTAATGGATAATGTAATGCTTTAGCATCAAAGAATATACAAAAAAATAACAATGGCCTAGCCCCTAATCTCAGTATAATATATATATATATATTTTATATATACCTATAACGAAATGAAGAAGAAGAAGAAAAAAGCTTTCACAAGCAAAAGTGAAATAGTCGCAGGCAGGCAAAGAGAGCCAGTGAAAAAAAACCAGTCAAGTCTCAAGTAAACAGATAGAGTTGAGGTAGTAAATGAAGCAATATATCTTCACCTACTACTGTGAAAGGGAATGCATATAAATTAACTGTGAGATTATCATGATCATGATCATGATGATGATGAGCTGCCGCATGACATGCAATAATACAACAGCCCGTTATAAATCTGTATACATTGTATATATACATACATACATGTATATAGTACTTTTTATATGTACATTATATACCAATATCTTCAGTAAATGTAATTCTCTAATTTTTTTTCTTCTCTCTCTCTCTCTCAAATGTACATACTTACCTACATAAATGCGTTATCAAATTGTGTGAATGATCATTATTACATGCATTTTAAATGTGGGCAGGAGTAAATGTGAAATGCATTCGCCATCATCATCATCATCACACCACACACTATAGCCACTACCGCCACTGAAGAATAGAGAAAGAAAGAAAAAAACAGGGTTTTAGCCAACAACCATCATCATCATCATCACCACCACCACCACTACCATAATATTATTATCTATATCGCGCATTCAATTCAATTTTGAAAGACCAGTCCAGCAGCAGCAGCAGAAACGTGGCTTTTCGACGGTTCGCATCGCATACCCGTACTCATCACAATAATAAGAAATGATAAAAACGGAGAAAAAGAAAAAAAGGCAAGGTTTTTGCTTGACTGACTCTGAATATCCATTAAAGCCCATTGGAATGACGATGATGATGATGATCGTCATCATCGTGATGATGATTATGATTATTATGTATGTACGCGTTTCCATTATTCTTTGCTTTGCGTGTCTTCTTCTCTTCTGTTTCCCTTTTTTTCTCTCTCAGTGTAGAGCTGGGAATATAATAAGTTGACTGTCCAGTCACCCAGCCTTTTGTCTATGACTAATACAATGAATTATTAACGAACAAAACCAAACCTACACGTATATAGTTTTTTTTTCTATTCACTTCACACACACACGGCTATATATACTCTTTTCAACTTTGTTCGTGATTATAAAATATGCATAATATGCAATAATGGTGTGTGGTGGCGGTAGTGTATGATGTTGTGGGCAATAAGGAAAGAAGATAAAACTCCCAAAAAAAAACTTTTTTTGGACTACATTATATATTCATTATACACCATACTACACGCTACAGTGCTGGTTATAATATATCCCATAATTCTTTTGAATATCCAAAATATCAATCCAACGGAAAATGTCATCCTTCCCAATTTTGCCGTTTACTAAAATCCCCGATTCCCATTCTTTCACACAATCTACATATCAGTAGACACATCTTTTGTATTATTTTTCCTGGTCAAGCCGTTTAATAGCAGTTGAGTTGACCATCGCAGACTGAGAGAGAGACAGACAGAGGGAGAGAAAAAGGATGTGATATTAATGAAGTATAAACGAGCAGAGAGAAAATACAAAATTTTGTGCTTGCCGGATTGGACGGTGAGTGTTTTGACTTTGATGGATGAATACATTCTTCTGACTATCAAAATAAATAATAAGGCTTTTGCATTTATTTTTTTAATTCATGTAAGTATACATGTGTGTTTAAAAGGTGTACATGCATATATTATATGTGATACGTCGTGGTGTACACCTGAAATCGTCTCTCCTTCACTCAAGTCAGTCCCTCAGATAGAGAGAGAGTATCACAATCAAGCAAGCGTCGTCGTCAAGCAAAAAAAAATACAACCATGTCCCATTCCTTTTTATCATCATCAAACCAACAACAACAGAAAACCGAGAGACCTAAAAATTACTTTTTTTGTATACATATACTTGGTACATAGTAGTATGATGATATTTTTTTTATCCTTTTTTTCTTAAACATAAATAAGTGAACATGACTGAGTGAGAGAAGAAATAAATTCACAGCTGATACACATGATGATACTGATGTACCATGATAGCTGTGAAGAAACAATGATGAATGGCCAGTTTTCTCATTGCTCCTCTCTCAACTTGCTCGTCTCCTCGTCGTCTTTCTTTTCTACATATAAATAAAAAACTTTTTTTTGTGCATTAACAACATGAGAGAGCAGAAGAGATAGAGGAAGAATATATATATATTATTCACCAATGAAATTCTATCTATCGACAACTCTCTGTTCTTTTGACTGGACTATGAAACTTTTATTTTGTCGTCATCAGAAAGACAGAGAGAGAAACAAAAAAAAGTGTTTTTACTACTTTATGGACTTTTTCTGTTGTTTCTGATAAAAAATAGAGTTTTGGTCATTCTTCAAGTTCTGACATGACTAGTAAAAACTTACATGTGTGTGTATATATACGTACAGCCCTGCCTGGTCTTTTTTTCGCCTCTTTTACACAAGTATTCAATTAAAAGTTACCAAGATTGAGAACTGATATGAAAAGGAACCAAAAAACGTTTAGGCATAAGTACATATATTTAATATGGGGAAGAGCAAACAAACATATTATCCAAAAGAAGAAGGAAAAAAAGTTGTAGTAGTATGATGTGTAAAAGTAAAATAGGCATATAGTAAGTTTAAAGATAAAAAAGGACAGAGAATAATAATAGGGTGTATGTTTGTTTAAAAAAAATAAGACACACACTATTTTTGTTTGTGTTTTTTTTCTACCAAGATTAGTTTTTTTTATAAGGAAATGAGGTGTACGTTGTAAATGCATAGGTATATATTATGCACATAGATGGTATATTAATGAACCTCTTTTTTGAGTTTATTAGTGTGTTTCCTTAAGTTTGATCGAACATTGTACACATGCACAGGTATATATTATGCACATAGATGGTATATTAATGAACCTCTTTTTTGAGTTTATTAGTGTGTTTCCTTAAGTTTGATCGATTGATTAAACTACGGAAAAAAGGAGAGAGAGAAGAAAAAGTAAGCGAAGGAAAAGGAAGAGAGGAACTAGGAACACAATTTACATATCATAAAATATGCATGTTTAGTTAACAAACTCACATCACACAGCACAGGGACCATATTATCAACAGAAAATAAAGAACCCGTCACATCACCATCATCATCAACAACAAGAACGCCATGTCGATGCTTAAAGGTAAAAGATTTTGTTTGAACTGTGCCTAAAATAGGACATAAATAAATTGGAGTCCCTCTTCTCTTGGAGTTTTTCTTCTTCTCTCCTTCGGCATACGGCTTTTCTTCGAAGAAACTCTGTAATTTGATGAAACGAAGAGAAAAAACGTCGACAAGCGACACGGCGAATAGGTACACATACAACACATACATCTATTTATGTGAGTATACAAAAAAACACAATTTTCAAGATTGACGAAAAGAGATATCCAATCCACACCACTAGCAAAAGCAACCTTTTCCCCTACTTATTATTATTATTACCATTTTACTATTAGATTAGATGTGATGGAGGTGAGTGTATGTACACAATAGTATATATACGTTTAAATTACATTCCTGAATGAGATTACACCATCATATGCAAATAGGTGCATAATACATATACAAATAGATTAAGGCGTGGTTTTTATTTTGTTTCACTTCAATTTAACAACAACATCAGAGGACCGGCTTTGGCTGTATAGTGCAGCAGAGTGTGTGGCTGATGAAGCGTGTATGGTTTCAGTAAAATAAGAAGAAGAAATGGTGTGCTGAAATGTTCATATGATATTTATGTATTGCCTATATAGAATGCATCGATATATGTATTTGTGAGCGCAAGTTATACGTTGTTATAGGACAAGAGTGTGTTGTTTATACCTATCTTTTCTACTACTGCTTTGTTTTGTCCTTCCAAAAAATAATTCTAGAAGACTGACAAATGAGAGAGAAGGTACATATATAGTTTTTTTTCTTATTGTATTTCACTGTACACGTTATTAACTACGCACTGTATGCATAATATACACAACTTAACACAAAACTTTTTTTTTCTTACTAAGATCCTCATCAAGATGATGATGATGATGATGATGATGATCTTTTGCGAGTATGTAAGATGATGCAAGTTGTAGTGTAGCTAAACACAAGACAAGAAGAAGAAAATACTAGTTTTTTTTGTGAATGCATAGCTTTGAGCAATGATACAGGTATTTAGGTAGGTATATCATTTATGTACATACCAGTAACATGAATATATGTATATAACATGAACATGGAAATGTACGCTAGGTGAATTCATCATAAACCGACTGCGACTCTCTTGCTGGATAAGTGTATACAAAAGTTGATTGTTTACCATTTACACCCATTGTTGTTGAGAATGTAAATGCAAGAAGCAAAAATAAAGATGGTCTTCTCATTGATGCTGCTGTTGCTGCTGCTGCATGCAGAGAGCTCTTTTTTCTTCTTTTCTACTTGCTTATATCAGAAAGAGACATGGAGCCAATGCAATGCTGCTTCTGCTGCTGCTGGTTGGGTTGGTAAAATGAGAACCAGGCAGAAAAAGGGAAATGGAATGATGATGAAGATGATGTTGATGATGATGAGGTTGATTAGATGGGAATACCTACATGCTGTTGTGTTATGTGACGGGCTTGTTGATGATGATGATGATATTGTGCTGTTCTCAATATTATGTATGTGCTGGTTGTTGTAGTTGCGTTTATACAATAGTTAGTAGTAGTAGTAGTAGTAGTACATGAGTAATAATGAAGTAAAAGTAATATGTAAATTTTTTAAGATTTAGTGAAGGAACAAAAGTGCGCGGATCAGGTTCTTAATTAAAACATAAATTTAGAATTAAATTCTCTTTCATATTCTCATGCACACGAAATATGAATGCACGCTTGGCTTTACTCTCCTCCTCATGTCTTGTGTGTGTGTATAGTATACAAATTAGAGAGAGAGGAGAGGAGTAGTATTAGTAGTAGACTCTCATCATATCATCATCATCATCATGTTCTTTTTTTTTGCTGGAAGTCCAAAGTGAAGCGAAAAAGAAAAAAGGGAAAACTTCTTATATTCTTCTTAATTTTCTTGTATGAATATGCAAAAAAAACATGTTATTTTTTTATATTCTCCTGTCCTGTAAAAGTTATACATAGACATGGGCAGTTCTATTACTTTGTGGGCTGGGTGTTTGTACATGCATAGAAAGTGATATCATCAATTGATGAACGATTTAATCGGCGGATCTTCTTATCCTCTCTCTCTCTCTCTCTCTCTCTCTTAGCTCTCCACTAGCACCACCACCACCACTAGCTATTATACAACAACACCATTACATTATACCTACCTATATGGCAGTTTGTAGTTGGACTGGTCATAAATGTGCGATATAACTTGTCTTGTTGGTAATTACAATAATTAAGGTGATAGACTGCTTCTGCTGCTGGTGCTCTTTTTTCTTACACGACTTTTTTTCCAACAAAATTTTACAAACTATATACTGCATATATACATTTCATGTTATCTTGTTTCCTTTCAAATTACTTCCAGCAAAAGACAGACTATACAATATGCATATACATATTTTTGCGTGAAAAAAAAGTAAAATAATAAATAGGATGGCTGAATAAGGATGATGATGATGAGGATACTGATGATAACTGATAGCATTTTAATATGCATTGCGTGTGTATATTAATTTGATATATCCTTAATAAGGTTTTTGTTTTCTCCACGTTGTCTAGTATTTTTTTATTATTTACATTAAATAAAAATAAAAATAATAACAAGTCCAATTAAATTACTTTTCATACATATATTATTACACAAAAAACATTCTCCACGTTTTGTCTAGTATTTTTTTATTATTTACATTAAATAAAAATAAAAATAATAACAAGTCCAATTAAATTACTTTTCATACATATATTATTACACAAAAACACAGGACACACACACAAAAAAATCATAAAATGTATTTAAAAAATTGTGTGTGTGTATATATGTTTTTTTTAAATATGAGTTATGGGAGAATATTAATTAATCATGCTAAATTTCATTTAAGTTAATTGTAGCAGATGAAAAATTGCTATATCAAGTTGTCCAACAAAAGGACTAATATATTATATCATATTCATTATACAAACGTGTGTGTGTGTGTAGAGTAAAAAGAGTTATTATTGTTGCGCTGCAGCAAACACAGTAGAAAAAAAACAGAGTCTTTGTTTAATACACAAGAATTTACGAGCATGTAGACACCCCATACATATAACAAAAAGTTCTCGGCTGGTTTAAAAAAAGAAATACAAAGTATAATAAAGTTTACTACTACTACTACAACCTTCTTAACAGCTTTAGATTCTTTACTTTTGTAAAAAAAAGTTAAATAAGAAAAAAAATTTAGTTGAGCTATCTAAAAAATATACTTGTTTAAAAAACTAAACTTGGCTGTTGGTTAAATCAATATGTAGCCTGTCGTCATTTAGGACACAAATACACACACACACACACGCAACAAAAGAATATACAAATCCAAGTAGTAGTAGTGGTAGTAATATAGGTCTATTTAAAGTGGATCAGGAGCAAAAGAATTGGAGTCAAACATCAAAACCTCCACGGGGGTACAAAACAATGATCCCTCTGATCTTGCTACTATTATTATTGTTGGGGTTGTTTCTTGTTTTTTTGATATGGTGAACAACCACCGGATGATATTTTCTTGAATTTTAAATACTTTATTTATAAGGAAAAAAAGTAGCACCGCTGCAGCAAGAACAGCAGCAGCGTGAAATGGGGTTTCAAGTCATCACATATATGCCGTCTGTCTCTGTAGTCTTGTTAAACAAGAAACAAAAATGAAGTGCAAATGGAATTACAAAAGCAGATATCTAATAGGATATAATCAAATCAGTCTAGATGGTGCTTGTTATTATTATTATTATTTCAGTTGTTTTACAAAAGAAAAAAAAGAGAGAATAGATTTATGTTTTAATTTGCACTTTTATCTTTTGTTCGTGCAAATCAATTTGAAATTTTTATCTTGTGGATTTTCGTAGACATTTCATCAGGCACGCACACATATACACAAACATGTATATAATATACAGTCAGTTTTAAGTAAGTGCAAGGTCAAATTGTATTTACAACAAAGCTAAAATATTAGTAATGCTTCTGGTGATGCATCTTATGATATCATGTTTTAAGCCAAGAAAAATAACTTTTGAAAATGCCGCTAGAGCCTCAAAACAAATAAACAAGGCATGAAAAATTAATGAAATCAAAATTCATCAACTATGTTATATACCCGCTATTATGATGAAAAAAAACTGCCAAAAGTGCCGGTCATGTTACCATCTTCATAAATGCCCATTTAAAAAATATATATATACGATACATAAATCTCTCTTTTTTTTCTGGTAAAAAAAAAGAATTCTGTGTTAGAATTTTAAGTATTCATACATTTCTTCATGGAAGGAATGTCAAAAACCACAAGTTCATGCATCATCAAGCCCATAATTATCTATCTGACCGAAAAAGTAGACGATGAAGAAGAAGAAGCAAAAATAATATCTAGCATTTTTGTTAATTTTATTCACAGTCCAAGCTGAAAAATAGGTAGTAGTAGAAGTAGTAGTGTATGTATCTCATGCGATGTGTGTGTTAGTTTCGGTATTCTTGGTTGCGTTTTTATAGTCTTTTTTTTCCACCACCACCACCACCACCACTCACTCAACCAATACTACTACTAGTAAAGCCGGTATACATTATACATACATTACAACATGCAGTCATCTCATAGCTACTCACATAAATCAAATGTCAGTGAGGTAACTCCATAAATCATTAACTTTTCAGTTGTGTGAGCTATGTTGTTGGAGTAGTGGTGGTGGTGGTACACATATAATATATATACATACATTATTATACAAAAAAAATACTTGATATATTCACGACTTAACATATGGACAATAATACATCATTTTATGCTCATGCCAAGTTTGTAAAAAATATTTCGTGATCCATACAAGTACAATGTATTATAACTTCACGTGTGTGTGTGTGTAACTTTTGTATATAGTCTTCTTGTTGTGGTCACCATCATCATGATCATCACCGCAGTCAACCAACCAACCATCACCAAATACACACAAAACATGAAATTTTTTAAAAGGAACTATTAAGCTTGTAAATGTGCAATTTACGATTAATCTTCTACTGGTCAGTCACCGTGCATGCATGAATACCATACCATACCTGTGTAGTGTGTATGATGATGAGATGACCATTAAGCATACCTATTTTGTGGGATATTATTAAGCAGCTCTGTTCTCATCTTCTTTTCCTTCTACTTTACCCGCAAGTTGACCATATAAATCATCAAAGATAAATGTAATAAATATTGCGTGTATGCGCATAATAATATTACATTAGCAAGGCAGTGTGTGGAATGCCTTCTCTTTTGAGTTGGGAGGCTCCTAAAAATATGATATTTGGAAAGTCTAGAAAATATGTATTATAATAGCTTGCAAGAGTAAATAACAGCATTACTTTATTTTCTTACTTATTTTATAGTAGGCACTTTGTCAATTTAATTTCCTAATGCATCTTTCTAATTTCAATATATATTCAGATTTTTTTGTCTTCTATTTTTTCTTCTCTTCTTTGCTCTCATGTATGTATGATATGTAAATGGGAGAAAGGTTCAAGTCAAGTTCACGCACAATTCTATTTTTTTTTATTTTAGTTTTTTATTTTTTTATTCCCAAGACTGTAATTTTAAATGCAATGCTTGTGCTTTTGTTCACTGAACCATATAGGATGTATATATATAGAACTTGTATCTAAAAATACGCACAGAAAAAAAAACTACTAGAATGGGAAACTTTCTACGTGAACATGATGATGCGTTATAGTACATGCAGATACCATAACGGATGATGATGATACGCAAATGAGATTTTTCTTTTTCTTTGAATGGATAATGTGTTTAGTGAGAGAGAGAGAGAGAGGAAACCTGAATCCGTGAAATTTACTGGGTATAAAATATATTTTAGTCTGATTCACATCTCTTCAATTTTCCAGATCTACACTCCGTATCAAAAGCTTGTATCAATGCATTTGACATATAAATATATTAATATGCACCACCACACAAAAGGCATCGTAGATATATGCAATGCATGTATGCAAAAGTTTTTATATATTTTTTTAGTCTGGAGCTTTAATACTTTGATGAAATCCTGCATGTATGTATGTAGGCATATAAATGCATTTAATATGATTCTTGGAGGACAGTACTACGTTGTTCTTCTCCGGGTGTTTTTCCTCCTCTACATTTTCTTGTCCAGAGAGAGAGAGAGAGAGAGCCAGCCAATTTAAAATTCAGGGATCATACAATCTTGCAATAAATCTAAATCCGACCCGACAGCCGAGGATCTCGAATTTCAAGGAAAGCTAATAATATGTGCACACACCGACACACACCACTGTACTCCAAGTAGAGTAGTGGGGTGTGTGTGTGTATTAATGTGGGATATATGATATCAAATCAAATACAAAAAACTTATTCATGTACTAATATATACAAGGTTGCTATATGTGTGTATGTATATCCTGCTAAAAGTCAACATTTTCTTTCTTTTTTTGAGACCACCACCATATTCCAGCAACCAACGACATGACTTTTCTCTCCCACGTCTACTCTATCCATCCATCCACTACCACCACCACCACCAACTTTATTTACTGCCATACAATTTTGATTGTGTGGCGGTGGTAGTGGTAGTGGTGGCGGCATTGCATTGCAAGCAGAAAATATACTGCATTCTAAATGCAGTCAAAGGGTCTTTCTGTTGTTTTTGAGATGCAAGTAATGTTTTTAGTGCGGGATTGCGATTGTGTTTTCACTAAACTCGGGAGGCTTGATTTGATAGTTGGATATTGTGTTGGATCTCTTGTAGTATTTATATATTTATATGTTATTGTGCCCCCCATCCAGAGAGAGAGAGAGAGATCTTCCCCATTTACACAAGAGAAATGAATAGGACGACGGATGTAAAAACTGAGGCGGAAAATTGGGGTGGGTTGATGGCAGACAACAAGACACTCTCATGCCATAATATCCCTACTACTATCAAGTAACACTTTTATTGTGTTATGGAAAGCAAAACCTGTATAGCACCATCATCATTATATTATTATTATTATTATTATTATTATTATATAAAGTATAAATTGTGCAGGATAATAAACAAAGTGCAAGTGCATTTTATTTATTGGATTTTCTTTTGAAACTTTATTAGGTTTTGTCCTATAATAGGTTGATGTAGGTACATTAGATTTATAAGGAAGGTAGGCATGTGTGTGTGTGTATATCTACAAATATTTTTTGTCATAATAAATATATTAATGGACAAACAACAAGTAATATTAGTACGTGCAAATTTTAATGGGGGAAAAGAGTGAAAATACTGCATTATTATTATTTTTATTATATTTTTTCTCTCCTTTTCATAAACTTCTCAATAGAATATCTATTATTAATATTATCAGGGACTGCGTGGAAATCATGAATGCAAGTTATTATATTATTTTGCTATGTATGTCGCATGCTAGTCTGTCCCTACTCACTTTTTGCTTAATTTTTTTGGAAACTCAAACAGTACTTACTTGCAGCACTATAGCAATCATAATCTGATAGCTACGGATATACTAATTTCTCACATACCGAAAAAAAGTTTGTTTTTTTTTGGATATTTTTTAAACCGAATTTCTATATAATTCTGTTGTAAAGAAAGAGAACAGTAGTAAAAGGATGCCTGCCAGGATAGTAGACAGTTTTACTACAGCGGTTGAAAGAACAATGTAAAAAAAACTATATATTTTTTTGCGTGTTTTCTCTCTCTCGATTCCTTTTGATCTTCACATATTTTTATCATCATGATGATATTCCATTCCACATGTAGTATGCATATATACATACATATCTATAAGTATATTCTCTCCTCTCTATATTTTATAATGATGCAATAAACTTGATGATTTATGTTCGTGATGCATTGCCCAAGCAGTTTTGCTATTATGCCATTTAGATTTGAAAAAAAGAGTGTATGAAAACAGAATATAAATTATAAGGTAGTGATTTTCCATCCTAAAGCGAATAATGTGTAGTAGAACTATCCACGTCGTCGTCATCTTCGTCAGTATCGTACTGAGAGAAGAAAAAAACACCCGAATCCCAAACACTTCCTTATATATATATATTGAGTAATAATAACAACTAAATGAAGTGCAATACTGTACACACTTTATATAATATATAGCTTATACACACATAAATGTTATGGGCTACCGATCGATCTTCTTCTTTTTTTTTACAACAAAACGCACGTACCATCACCTCCACAACCTCCATAGTTACTACCACCTCCTCCTCCACAGCACAACCTATAAGCTCTTTGTTTTTGAAACTCAACCCGTTGTGTTTGGTGATATTTTATGAACTTTACCGTATTATTATAATAAGAATGTTATTTCCAAAATTCCCCAAAACCATCATTCCTTTGTTTTCTCTTCAAGTCATAGGCTACCTTTATGTAATGTATGTATGTACGTAATGCTGGTAGCAGTGTGGTATTCCAAATTGCATGTATGGTTGATGGTATAAGGTACTCGAAGTGGCGTTTATGGAAGAACATTTGTTATTTGGTAGTATTGTGTGTTAGAAGATTTTTTGATTGAGTTTAACGCCATTTGTATCCATTTACCATTGAAGTGAGTTCTCCTAGACATAGATTACCATTTGCGGTTGTAACAGGCAGAGTAACAGATTCAACTGAACAAATAAACTTATAGCAAAATAGCCGATAAATTAAAATAGGGTCCAATTCAATCCCTCATATTATAACACTTTTTTAAATGAGAGTTAGTACACAGCGGTCCTTAATAATCACTCACATCATCATGCATCATGAAAAGTAGCAGCACCAGCATTTTTTTCCGCTGTTTCACAATATTAGTTTGTAGTTAGTACCATCACCACACCACCGTGCATGCACAAAAGTGGATGTGGAGGGCATTGAAATGTCCAGAGGAGGTAGAATTATAATAATAATAATATTATTATTATTATAATTCTACTACGCTCAAGTGTGTACTCGTAAAGGTTTGTGTAAACGTGTGTCTGTAAACGTAAACTTCATACTCATTCCAGAGGGAGAACACACCGGGATGATGAACTTGCCCTCTCTCTCTCTCCTCTTTTTTTCTGCCGTTGTCGAGGAAAATGCACAATGATCATGATGATGATGATCACCATAATAATATCATAGTTTTTAAATGATGTCTTCAACTACCCTTATAATTATCCTTTATGAATTTTACATTGTGTATGCATGAAGGAATGTTTGCACATGCAGTCACGTAGAAGATGCTGATTA
>JAHZNC010003079.1:0-64084 GCA_027744095.1 Zhuqinia jingwanae
TGTCTTTTATAATATGCAGTATTACTGTGTCACCAAAGCACTAGTACCGTCACTCTGCCTGCCACATGTTATCCCCCATCCCATCACATATCCCCCAACCACAACATCAGAAGAAGAAGCAGCAACAGCAGCAGAGACTGACATGATCTCTTATGATGATAAAAAAAACCGTGCATATGGTTTTTTTGCTGTCGTAATGCTAATGTGATCAAATAACTGGTTTCTCTTCTCTTCAGTGCTATTTGCTTAAAGACACACATTTCATTTTGAACTCTGAATGGTCTGGGTCACAATACACAGAGACCTTGGAGAAAGAAAAAAAATACATATAAAGAGATAGACAGAGAGTACGAAAAAAATTATATATAAGAGGACCATTATATACCACTACCTAACACACACCATCACTAGCAGCCCATCATCAACTGATCAGCTGACAAGTCTGTGCACAAAAAAAGTAGGTGAAAAGGAGAGGGAGAGAGAGAGAGAGAGAAGAGGAAAAGAGAAGGTTACTCTAGTTTCTCCTTCGTATTCCTCCCATCCTTCATGTTATTATTAGCCTTGTAAATAAAGAAGGCACAGGGAAAACAGAAAAAAAAACTTCTTCTTTTTTTGGTGAGGAGAGACACAAAAGCACTATATATTATAATACACACCACCAGAAGCACATACGACTACTACAAACACCATTTATACTTAAATGAAAGGAAGCAGAATTGAGAACGAGCAACAGAAGAAGAAAAATAACAGTCACCACCACCACCACTACCACATCATCTCAAGAACGAAAGAAAATTGCAGAGTGGGGGAAAAGCGTATAGAAAATGCATTTTCCCCAAAACAACATGATCAGGAGCGTTAGAAGCAGAAGAAATAGCAGGAGCAGCAGCAGCAGCAGCAGCAGTAGCACTATACCATCCATCCCACAAAAAATATAGCATAAAGTGAGGTAGCCACAGTGAGAAACAGCTCAGTCGGAATTTGTCCTTTGCCTGGCAAAGTACACCATATATTCAACTTGAACCGCTATACACCTGCTGTTTTTTCGTCAAGTCAAGCCAAGTGTTTACTGTGACTCTGTGTGCATGCATATTTTTCCATACTTCTTCTCTCTCTTTTTTTTACAAAAAAAGTGTAAGCAATTTAAAAGGATTTTAAAAACAAAACTAAGCATTTAGGTGTTTAAACAATATTAAAAAAAAAAAAGTTGTTGGAAAAAAAATCAAAATAAGAATTTATTACTTGTCCAGTAACACCAACCAAAAAAAAAAACCAGTAATAAACTCACCGACCGACCGAACAAAAAGAAGAAGAAGAAGGGAAATATGATGATGACGTGTGTGTAAACTCAAACTCAACAGCTATATTTCAACCAAACAAGTAAATAAAAAAGGGATTTAAAAAAATATATAATATGAATTATTGTATCTATTAAATTAAAGCTGTGACAAGTCAAGTTGAGTTTAGAAAAAAAAGTGGGATTATACTATTGGTGTGGTAGATTGGATTACAAGACATTCATTTTGTACCTTGTGGGGGTTTAAAAACGAGAAAAGTGTTCTAAAAATTAAACTAAATGATTTTCTGTTACAAGCTCAGGCTCACACACACAAATAATCAAGATAATAATAATAATAATAATAATAGCAAAACAAAAATAGAAACAAGCATGTTGTTTGTTACCTGAGAAGCTAGACATGTCATTTTTTTTTTTCGTTAGGTGTGTGAAATAAGTGAGTGTGAGAGTGTGTACAGTAGTAGTGTGTGTATACTTACATTTACGTGCGTGTTTAATAAATCAACAACAAAAAAGAGTGGACAAGAATCAGCAAAGAAAATAAATATATATTATGTTATATATTATAACGGATTGTGCTAAACCCATGAGTTATTTCAAAGTGAACAAAAAAATAAATAATTCAAAAACATATATATAATTTATATTACACCCAACAACTCTGAAAAACAAAACAAAAAAAGTGTTTCTTCTTAAATACTCTTTAGAACACAAGAGAGAGAAAGAGAGCACATCAAGAGCAACAAAAAAAATGTAGCAAAGTTTGTTGTTGTTGTCCCTTTTTTGCTCCAGAGTTTTTTGTACTTGTTGTTGTACAGCTGCTAAGCAAAAAGAAAAAAAAAACTAACTAACGAAGAAAACTAATGTGTAACATGTAACTTGAACCCTGTAATTATCTTCTTCCTCTGCTAAATAACTTATAAATAAAATAAAATATATGTACACAAACACACACACTCAGTCAGTTTAGTGCGAAAGTAAAAAAAAGGAAGGAGAAGCAGAAGAAGAAGGAGAAAAAAAGGAACGTAATAAAATACTTTTCATATATGTTTGTACACTTTGTTTTGGGGTGACACGGGAACCCAAAAGAAGGAGCAAAATATATACAATATATATATATTTTTCCATTATACTCCCACACATATGAACAGAAATGTCAAATAGTAAGCTGTAGGCTGAAGAGAAGGGAAAAAAATAAAAAATAGTAACGCAACAGCAGCAACAGCAGAAGCAGCAGTGCATATTTTGTTTATGTTGTATGCTTGTGTAAAAATAACACAAGTAGTGAATGCGTTCGGTTTGCAGAAATACACACTCTTCTTCCCCATCGTCGGTAAATACTGTTATTTTTTTATTATTCTTCTTGCCATGATTTTTCTTACTCATGTTCTTTTTTGTTCTTCCGCTTACTATACCACTGCCGCTCTGCCACAGAAATATTACTCTGCCTTGAACTTCTATTAAAGTTGGAAGGTTTTTTTTTGTGTGTATGTATTTGTGTGAGAGTGTATGCACATATATATTTTTTTTGTATGTTGATGTTGAATTGTAAGTAAAGCAGAATATGTGGTTGTATTATTGTATTTTTTTAGCTATGTAGATGATGATACTATTATTATTACCTTTACCTTTTCTGTTTGCTTTTGCTTAGCTGTTTTTTTCCCACTGTTTCACTGTTAGTATTATTATTATTTATTATGTGAAGCCTCCAGCCAAAAAAAAAGAAGAAGAAGGAGAAACAGAAAAGTTTTAAGATTTTTTTTTTTGTTCACTACTGCTACTCCTACTACAACAACTACTGCCACTAATTTTTTATCTTATTTTTTTCTGTTTGTTGTTATTACCATTATTATTATTTTACTTTACTATTTTCCTTTTTTTCTTTAGACTTCGTGGTTTGGGAAGAAAGGGGGAAAATATAATTGTTTCCTTCAAAAACTCTCCTACAAATTTTTTCTTCTTCTCTCCTTCCGTTCCATCTTTTATATTTTCAGTCTAGTCTTAAGAAACCGTTAACTTTTTTTTTGTTCAAAATTTTAAACCTTTACTTCTTTCATAGGTATACACACTTACAATTTTTGTGTGTGTGTGTGTGTGTGTGGAGTTCCATCTTATCTAATAAAAAACTGAGCTGGTATACTACCAGACTGTTGGATATTTGTGTTAGGAAAAATGCAGTAGTAGTGGTTGAAGTTTCTCTCATAATTTCTCCAATGTTATCGCTGTCATCCACTTGATTACCGTTTCTTACTGTTGTACAACATAAAACATTGAAGCACATAAACATAAGTAAGGTATACTTGCAAAAAAAAACATATTACCACTACCCACATGCTCCTTACATACATACTACTACTTACATGTGTAGCAGTACCATAAAAGAAAACAAAGGATGATACTAATAATATGAATGTGTAGTGAGATGTGTTTTTTTAAAGTTGCCCTTAAACAGAAAGAGATTCCACTCACAAATACACGCTTTTTTGCAGCGAGAGAGAAAGAGAGAGAGAGAGAAAGAAAGAAAGAAAGAAAGAAGAAGAAGTAAGACAATATATGTACGCGACTTATTTTTTTGCTACTTTTGTGTGTTGTTGTTTGTTGGGAGTATTGTTGTCATGTTCCGAGTATGCTTTCACCATTGATGTTATATAGGTATACATGGTCATGGTTGAGCAGAACTGCTACACAACCTTACATCCATTTTATTCATCCAAAACAACAGCAACAACAACTTACTTGATATAATTTCACTTTCTTTCTCTCTATCTATTTATTTTTTCGTTCCGTTTTACTCACTTGCCCTGTTGTTTTCTACTTTTGAGACGCGACTAGATGGCATAGTTGATTTTTTTTACTACCCCAGCGTCCAATTTAACTTGTTCCACCATTGCTTTTTGAGAATTGAGACAAGACAAAAGTATAAGGCTCTTCTTGTTGTACAGTTATTGTGACGACGACGACGACGACGAAAAAAAACAAGAGAGTAGGGAAAAAAGAAGCTAGTGGACCAAGAAAAAAAGGAGAAAGAGAAAACAAAACCTGAACGGAGAGAGAGTAGAGCAAAGAGAAGAGCAGAAAGCGGAGAGAGAGAAAACAGTAATGTATATAGAGTCATATAATTTTGTTGAGAAATATAGAGTGTTTGTCTGACACAAAAAAAATGTAAAAAGCAAATGTGGTAGGTATTATAACATGCAAGTAAAATATACATGTAACTAGACACACACATTTATATATGGCGACAAATAAGTTGGTCCATAACAAACAGCTGGAAAAAATTCTAAAAAAAGAGAGGGTTTTACTGTCGTCTTATTACGACGCCGCCACAGACAATATCTTTCTCCTTTTTTTTACATCCGCTCCTCGTTTTTTTTAAAAGTTCATGTTTGCTTATTGTTTTTTTTCTTGTCCTATTGCCTCTGTTTTTTTATATATATTTTTGTACCCGCTGTTGCTGCTCATAACCCAGGGAAAAAAACCACAGGAATTAGTTAACCTGTCGACTCAAGCATATAGGTACACGCATTATTATATATATTGTAGGTATTACACGTGTAAAAGGCCTCAGCCTGGGCAACAACACATCACATCACAAATCTTTATAAAACTTTCACCCAAACTTCTACAAAACCATCAATATTCCCTAGAGATGGAGGGAAGAGAAAAACAAAACCGTGTTTTTTAAATTATTTTCCCTTTTTTTATATACCAAGAAGATTTATGAAGTGAAAAAAGTGTTTCTTTTTTTAAGCGAGAAATAGAGTAGAAAATAAAAAAAATATATAAAAAATGTAAGGTATACCTACGCAATATGTTCAATAACCTGTCTGCATTAAAACTGAACAAGGGTGAAAGTTGCTTAGTTCCTCTCTAAGGCTCTCTGACAAAAAAAAAGTACAAATACTTTCTTTTTTTTGTTACTTTTTGTGTTCATTTCACTCAAAAAAAAGGAATCTTGTTGCAAAAAAATAAAATAAAAATTATTTTCTTTCTTTTTCTCTGGTGGTGGTAGTGGTGGTGTTGGCAAAGGTTTTAAAAGGGAAAAGGGGAATGATGGGTACTGTATTGTGAAACTGTGAAATAGATAAAATTGAGATAAGGCATATAGGGGTGTCGAAGTCGTTTGAAATGCCACCTCTGCCGCCGCCACCATTTATGCTGGTGGATCGTTGGTTCGGTTCACTGGCATGGCGATATTTATACAAAATACCTAACTCATCATGTCAAAAAGTACTTTATACCTGGTTAGCGACTTGGTTGGCCGTACTAGGAAAAATGATCATCATTGTGTGTGTGTGTGTGTGTGCATGTATATGTATATGTGCAAGGCTGATTTTTTTGGTACAGAAACTAACTGGAGCGTAGCATATCGTATCGTACGAAGATCGTAGAAACATTTTTTTTTTTGAAATGTGTGTATGTTTGAAAGGCAGCAAAGAGAGAGAGAGAGAGAGAAAGTAAGAGATGTTCTATGGAATGGTGTAGTATGGTCGCTCTCTCTCTCTCTCTCTCTCCATGGCTGGTGGTATGCTTAAGAACTTTTTGTATTTAGTATGCATCTCGTCTCGTATCCGTTGGTTTCGGCATGAATCATGGGATGAGCCGACCCCGATCACAATAAATATCACATTTGAAATTATCTCTCTTCTTTCCTTCCTTCCTTTTCTTTCTTGTGTGCAACTTGGAAGGATCCTTTTTTTGTGTTACACACGCTCTCTCTCTCTCGTACAGTCAGCTCAACTCAAATTACGTTCATGTTACACAACTACTCTTTCTCTCTCTCTCTCTTTCTCTTCATCCATCCATCTATCCTCCTCCTCCCCATCGTCCTCCTCGTCCTCCTCCTCCTCTGCGAACAAAGTCTGCAACAGCCTCATATTTATTTTCAGCATGAAATGACTATCAAAAATATATAATACCTCATGTTATACCATGTGTGTGTGTGCTATCATGTATATTCATTTATATACAATTTGAATAGGCATCCTACATAGATAACTCTTTTTTTCTTCTGTTCAACTACATATATATATTTTTTCCCCACATTCATTCACCAAACAGAGAGAAACAAGTATAAATGTTCTCGCTCTTTATACATATTTTTTTCCCCGGTATTGGATAACAGAATATAAAAAAACAAAATAGAACTCAGCAGAGCATTCTTTTTTTCCCCCCTTTTCCATTCATTTTATCCATGCCAATATAATGGCAATAATATAAAACGTGTAAGAGTTTATCGGAAACGAGCATCTTTTTTACAATAAGTGTATGTGAGCAAAAAAAAAGAGAACAAGGGAACAATGGTCAAAAATACAAAAAAAAAAAAGACGAAGAAGAAATATGTTAGTGGTTTGGGGGAAAAAACGGCCAGTTGTTGTAGAAAATTATATAGGAATGTTATTATACCGTATATACGTATATCTACCATAAAGAATAGTTGACTATTTTATATGTGCATCCTACTACTTTTTTTTCTCGCTCCCAAAAAAAAAATTCTACCAGTATTCCATTTCATTTCGAGCAATATTGCCTAATAATAACGTGGAATACAGAGTGTCTACGTGAACATTCAGCACAAAAAGAGTAGAAGAAAAAAAAGGATGCACGTCAATATACACACCATCATCCCAAACTACAGTTAAACCCGAGAAAAAAATATGTATAGAAGGAATCAAAACCCGATATATTTTCTTGTTCCAAAAAAGAAGAAAAAAAATAGTAATAAAAAAAAATCAGTCTATGGGGTCATATACCTGGGAAAGGATTCTTACTGGTCATATATTTATTTTTGTTGCTCAACACATGGAAATGTTATTATTATTTTGTAGTTTATATGTATTTTTGTGTAAAGATTTTTTTTGTGTGTGTGATCATTTCACATATCCTATAGACTGACAATTATTATTTACTCTCTCTGCCTTTATTTTTATGTTCTTGTTACATAACGTAGCATCATCATCATGATCATCATTGTCAATACCTCTGTAGTATAATCCTCCTTTCTTAAGGTTTATATTCTCCTCCTCCTCCTCCTCCTCTTATTCCAAAATAGATGGAGAAGCACGAACAGTCCATTTCATAATAATTCTCATATCATCATCCCATATTATGCTTTTCACGTTGAAAGGTGAAGCCAATAAAATAATATATAGACCAAAAGTTTACAAAAAAAAATATATAAAGTTTTTCATTCTTTTTTTTATTTTTTTATAAAAAAAGAAAAGTTTTATTTAGCTTCCTGGTATTTTTTTGTTATATATTAACAAATTCTCAGCTCATATAAACTGTATAATAAATGCACAATAATATGAATATTATTTAAAAACTTTTTTTTCTTTTCCTGTTTTTTCCAAATGTTCATAAAATAAAATATAAAAAAAGGAGTGAATACTGAGAGAGATAGGATGAAATACACATACTTTTTTTCAAGGAATGCCAAGTGAAGGACAAATTGAGAATGGATACTACACGAGAGAGAAGAAGGAGAAGAAAAAATAAAGATAATCAAACAGAAGCATGAACAGATAGTCAAAAAAAAATAGAGATAGATTGATAGCGAGCTAGATAGAGTGAAAGAAAAAGGGGCAAAAGTAATATAAAACCGTAGAAACGTAGACGTAGTAGTAGTTAAGCTAGTTGTACTACTATATATAATTTTTTTTTGCAACAAAAGAAGAAAAGAAAAAAAAAAGAAATTTGTAACACAAGCAGCAAGAAAAAAGAGAAGAAGAAGTAGTTGTAGTAAAAAGTGAATTGTAGTTTCTCTCATCTTTTTTTAGTAGTATGACCTAGTTGAAGGTTTTTTTCTCCTTCTTCTTCAAAGGTTAGTAGATTCCTCATCCTTCTTGTCGTTTAGCTGAACTTACACACTATTGACTTGACTGACTGATTGTGAGTGAGTTTCTTTTCAGAGGAGTACTAAAACAGGGGGAAGGCATACACACACAAAAAAATGTTGCTGTTCGGTCGTAGAAAAATAGACAGACGGTGAGAGTGAGAGAGAGAGAAAAAAAGAGAGTGAGGTGTGCTTGAGAAGGTTGATGGGTTTCTTTTTGTTATATTTTTTTGCGCGAGCAATTGTGTAAAGCATGCTCCCGTAGTGTCGGGTTACCTAAGTCTTGTATAAACTATGCATAGAGGATAGGAGGTCTATAATGTGTGTTTTTTTAGCCTGTCAATCAACTAAAAGTTGCATTTTTTCCCCTCTGCCGTGCAATATCCGTCATTTTTTTTTTATGGCAAGAAGAGTAGGTAATAAATATAACCATATTAATTAGCTATTTATATATAATATTACGTAAGGAACCATCAATGTGTATCAGAATAAAAAAAAGTATATAAAAAACTGTTTAAAAAAAGGAGAAAAGGTTGAAAGATTGAATGGAGTATATTATTATTATTATTATTATTATTATATTTATTAATATATTTAGCAAATGTGGAGGTAGGATGATGGAACTACTTTGAGTAGTCTACTTACCTGATGACCTGCTTTAATATTAGCATGTCGTGTCGGCATCACCACTCCAAGTTTGGTTTCTTGGCTCATTGATTAAAAAGAAAAGTGTGTTGTGTGCGGTGCTACCTTTTGCATCTCTATGCATTTGCATTATTATTACAGAGAGAGAGAGAGAGAGAGAGAGAGAGAGTTGGTCGATCAATAACATAAAAATGAAATGAAATGGGTAAATTGAAGGTTATACTTAAGAACCCTGTGCATACCTAATAGTGGAACATGTACTATATAAACAAGTGGATAGTAGTAGTATATTATGTTAGACTATAAAAGAGAGAGAGAGAGAGAGAAGAAGAAGAAATGAAATTGGAGGTACGAGGATAACTAACTTGTGAGTGAGTATGTGTGTGTGTGTGCTGGTGGTGAGGTGAATGTGTGGTGTGGTTTTAGTTTTGGTTTGCTACTGATTTTATTTTTTCATCTCACAATTTTATTAGTACACTTGCTCGCGCTCTCTCTCTCTATTTATTTCTCTCTCTCTCTCTCTCTCTCTCTCGTTGGTTTCTAGTACTGCGGGGTTATTTTTTTTAGGTTAGTAAGAAAGAGAGAAAAGCAATATATATTATATAGCACCGCTTTTTGGTCATGTTATTTTTTCTTGTTTAACTTGCTGACTAGATGATGGAACATGACACCAAGCCACGCCACATAACACACTACTACTCCTACTATCCACCATCGCCGCCGCCACCACCACTACTACTACTCCTACCAAAGAAATTATAAAAATGCCTATGTGAATTGGAATTGGAGTGCATGAAAAAGCATAATATTATTATTGATGCGTACATTCATACATTATTGAGCCACATATACATATTATGTGTGTACATGTAGTAGTGGCAAGTATAGTAAACAATATGCATGTATAGAGTGTTGTATATTATGGTGCTGGTGGAAGGTGGACGAACGGACGGACGTGGACTTTGTTGGTCTCACAGCCGATCATCGATGATAGCCTAGACCAGAGCAGTGCAGAGACCACCACCCATAACAACCTAACTACCATATCAAGTCAAGTCATGCCGGAACATAACATTATATACTTTTCTCTCTCTCTCTCTCTCTCTCTATCTTTCTTTCTCCTTTATTTTCTATTCCTCCTTTTTTCCCTAATACATATACAAAAAATGTAATAGGTTTCAGAAAGTACATGACACAACTTGTACATACAAAAAAGCACTCTAGCAACAGCAGTAGCAGTAGTAGTAGTAAAGGTTGCCTCGCTCTCTCTCTTTTCTTTCTTGCTTTCCTTTTAGTATTTTGTCGGCTATTTTTTTTGGTTTGTATTTATAGACTTACTTGACTGTTACACCGGACCAGCACAAAAAAAAAGAGAGACCTGACCAAAAAAATGTAATGTAGGAGGAAAAAAGAGAGATAGAGCAAATAGGATGAGCCATGTCATATGATGAGCGCGGATCGGCCCATGCATGCAATGCTGCCATGTTTTTACTGAATGACTGGACTGACTGACCGAGTTTCCCAAGTTATGTAGTTTGCTTTTCGGACTCAATGTGAACGACACAAAGCTGTACGGACGTTCAACAGAGACATATACATTCGACAACATACCTATGTGCATACATTACCTTTGTATTACTATTATCATTATTATTATTATTATTGGGAAATGCACTGCATGCATTTTGCTTTTTATCTCTTTTGAGTACGCCACCATATTATTTGTACATATAATAATGTGTGAAAATGAAACATGAATATATGTATGTGCTTGCAATATATACATTTACGTAAATTGTACATTTGGTTTTTTTGTGTATTTTATTTTCCAGGTCATTTTAATAGCGACATAAGAGGCCATTCACAAGAAGAAGAAGAAAAAAAAAGCGGCCGACCGTTCGATTTATTTTTGGAATGTGAATGGAATTCATTCCAGAGCTTATATATTCCTCTTGTTCAGTTCCCTATTCTTCTGGGACAGGAAAGAAGACGTCATCATGACCACAAATTCACATCACCAAACAAAACCTCTTACACGCTCCTTGCCCATCTCAACTTTTTAACAAAATAAAAAGTGAAGTGAACTCTAAAAAAAGGAAGTTAAAAATAAAAACTACATTTGAAAAAAAAAAGTCTTTCTCCTTTACTTTTTTTTTGACAAAAAAAAGGTCAAATGCAAATAATTTAGTTTTTAGAACAACTTTCATAACATTTGTTATTCTCCTTTTTTCCCGCTACATGGTGGTAAGGTCTCTTCTCACTTTCTTTTTTCTCAAACGAAACAAAGTTTAAAAACAAAACAAGGTCAGTACTTTAGATACACACTCTACATCAACAAAATGGCAGCAATGTAATCCACTAATATATTATTTCTCTTCTCTCTTGATCCTCTTACAATTTCAAGAATAACAAAGTTACACTTTACACTCCTTTTTTACACGATGATCGTGAACAAAGAAGAAAATAATAAATAATAATAAAACAAACAATATTTTTTATTACCGGAGAAGTGCAGTAGTGATAAATATCAACTTTTTTTTTTGTGTGTGTGTGTGTGTGTGATGGCGTGCATATAATATGTGTATATTTGTGAATTTCGTGTTTGCCTATCCATAACAATAATAATATATAAAAAATCACAAACATAATAAAATATCAAGTATAATTTGATGATGAAATGCTTATAAGAAAAAGTATAACGATAGAACATAATAATAATAGACAGTCGATAAACCATAAAAAATGATTGTCGTTCCTCCTGCTTTTACAATCACAAATACAACAACCATTACAACAAGAACAACTAGAACTAGCACTAAGCCAGCAGCAAAAACAAGTTGTAAAGTAACATCAACAGCAGCAAGAACGCAACCTGGAACTAGCCCTGGAGAAACTTCAAAAGTCATTGAACACAAGTTATGCAGTTGTGTGAGTAGCAGCAGCAGTAATAAGTACTCATGTTGTTGTTATTGTCGTTGTCACCGTCTTCTTTTTCGTCTTCATCCCAACAACAGCGGCAACAAGAGTAGTAAAAATAGTGGTGGTGTTATTATTATTATTGACGGTCATTACAGCCTTCTGCACAAACACAACAGCTCTTACGACGAGGACGACGTTGACGTCCACCATCTTCACAATCATCCTCCTGCTCTTCTTCAACCAATAATAAAAGAACATTGCAATAAAAGGAATAAAAAAATCCAACCAAACAACAACATCAAGAACAATAGCAAAAGAGAAAAGAGACGACAAACTCGTTGTAATCTTAAGAACAAGCCATCTTTCCAAAAACAACAACAACAAAAGAAAAAAACTGCATCGAATTGCTGCATCCTTACAAAAATAAATCCATTAAAATAAGAACAAAAAACAATCAAAACATTTGTTCCAAGAAAAAAGTTTTTTTGTTGTTGTAGCTGTTGTTCTATTTTCCCCCTGTAAAAATGAGCAGTGTTTTTAATACATTGTTGTTGTAGTCGTACTTGTAACTTTCTTAAAAAATCCATAATAAGTTGTTGTTGTTGTGGAGGGCAGACAATAATAATAATCCCAAGTTGTCATAGAAATAACATAATAGCAGTTATAATAACAATAATAATAAAAGTAATACGTTCATAAACACCACCTACACACCATCATCATTATCATCATCATCATCACCACTGCTGATAAAACACCAATAATAAAAAAAAGAGAACACAAAGTAGTTTGTCTCCTTAATTGGTAACGTCAAGCAATCCTTTTTACTGGGGAGCTTGCCTGAAAAGAAGAAACTCTCGGTTGCCGGTACTCGGTAAAAACGTGGCGGTGGCGCCATTATTATCCCTGACTATACATGACTAGCTACATACTTCTACCAACCATATAGTAGTTTCCTTTTCCTTCTCAAATATTTTTTTTTCTGGGTGAAACACCGGGACAAGTATAGAATTACAAGTATTCGCACTGCACTTTTCATCCTTCTCATTGTCGCCGTTGGGATCAATAAAAAAATACGAGTCTTGGAGGCAGATAGAGAGAGGTGGTGGTCCTCGTGGTAGAGCGAAAAAAGAAGAAGAATAACTTGACAGGGGAAATAAAAGAACGACTGTCAGTTTCAACGTCGTCGTAGCCGTCTTTTTTTTGTCATCATCATCATCATCAACAACAAAACAAGAAGAGTGAACACGAAACAGAACAAAAAAAAAAACAAAAAACAAATTCAACAACAATATCAGCTGTTTTTTTCATTCTTTCTCTTCCTGTTTGTCTACTATACTACAACTATTACACTACTAACTGGATGATGATGCTCTACTCTTCTTTTTTCCTCTTCTTGTTCAAATTTGTTTCTCAGCAGGAAATAAAAAGTCATGTAGCTGCTTAGTGAACCAGATAATTTAAGAATCTTTTGAAGAAGAAGCAGAAAATAACTTGTTTTTTTTTATCTTCAGAAAAAAAAATTTCCTTCTTTTCTCTGTTTTTTTTTCATCATCATCTTCTTCTACTTACTTCCTCCTTGACTGAATGAATGCAAATGAATAGCATGCAATGCATTCAACCATATTATAGTGTATCTATCTATCTGCTGCTGCTGCTGAACTTATTCCGTCAGAAAAACACAAGTTGAGAAGAAGGAGAGACAACACACAATTTGCTACTATTACTACAACTACGACGACTACTACTACAACTTGAGCAGAAGTAGTGTTGTTGGTGGTGGGGCTACTAGTGAAAAAAAAAACAGGAACAAGAAGTGAGAAATCCAATCTTGCTCCTTGCCTTTTTTTTGATTCCGATACTGCTTTAGTTCTTCATCACGTCGTCATCTTCTCTCTCTCTCTAACCAACCAACCGTTTCAACAATCATCGATCGAGTGAGAAAGTGGAAAAAAGGAGTGAAGAAAAAAAAACTCTTGAATTAAACAACAAGAGAGTTGAGTAGCAAGAGAAAAAAATAAGGAGGAGAGGAACCAGGTAAGAGATCATTTGAAAAATATATAGATATTTTATTTTTGTACGAAACTTGAATTATTATTATTTTTTCATTCTTTTGTGTGCAGTGCATATATTATGTCAAATTGCAAGATATTCATCACTTCCTACTGCAAATTCAGTAGATTTAAGTATAGTGGCATTTATATAATTAAATAATTAGTGTGTTGCTTTATTTTTTTAATTGAAAATTGAACAAGAAAAATTAAAAGGAATAATCATAAAAATGTGGTGAGGGATATTAAAAAAAATCATAATTTCAAAATCCATAGATCAAGTCATTCATGATTTTTGTTTCCATTTCTCTTCATCTCATCATTCCGTGTTGAGAGAAAATAAGAGTCTAAAATAAACTATAAATCCAATGAAATCCGGAAAGAAAGTACAAAACTTTTTTTTTCTATCCAACAATCCATCTTTACTACCAGCAAAAATTTATGATGGAACAACAACAAGAGCAACAAAAAAATAAAACGACAAAACCAAATATCATCATCCTCATGACAATACCGACTAGTCAGAGAGACACACTAGAGTAGCGGTGTTGTTATGTTGACATGTAGCAGGAGTAGGAAAAGTAGTAGAAGCAGCAGCCGCATTATGTTTGAAGCTGAGGGAAACAAGACGAAGCAAAGCCCACAAATCTAAGAGATTATTCCGCACATTTAAACTTGGATCTGTTCAATTGTGATAAAGTAATTTTCAACGAACCAAAAACCAAGTTGCATACATGGAGGAAGGAGAAGAAGAAGAAGGGAAAAACGTGGTTGTACAACAACTCACTCCCTCAAACATACATTCACATATATTTATTATTATTATCATTATTATTTATCATCATAGCATACACACACAGTCAACTTGTACATTATTATTATTATTATTGTTACACAATTTCCATTTTTTTCCATTCTGGCAAGAAGCAAAAAAATGATGAGAGCACAAGAAGAAGAAGTGAAAATTGGAAAAACGTTTCTCTCTCTCTCTCTCTCTCTCTCTCTCTCTTTCTTGTACTATTTAGCTCTCTGATACAATGCACACACGTCAGTACACACAAAATGCAAAGAAAAAATATATAAAAACGAAGTAGACATCGTTAACTTGTGCTTGCTGTATTATTTTTATTCTCATCTTTTTCACTTCACTTTTACAACCCTATTTTTCCGAATGGAATAAGGTACAAAAAAAATCGTCATTTCCAACAAAAAAATTTTTTTTCAGACGAGAAGAAATAATAATGCTAACAACAGAATACAAGAATCATAAATAATAAGAATTGTAATATTCATTTTAAATTCTTTTTGCAACTTCAGTTAAGACTTATCTCTGTCTCTATTCTCTTTTAAATCTTTTCCTCTATTCCCGGTTAACTGAAAAACTGGGTAAATAAATTTATTCCATTACTGTTGACGTGATTGTATAACTTTTAATATGACTACAACAACAAAAAGGAGAAATCTTGTTCTTTTTTATTTTTATTATTATTTCCATGTGGGATGCTGCTGCTGTTGTTGTTGAGTGTATTGTATTATGTGGTGGTGAAAGTATTTAAGCTGCTGCTGCTGGTGTTCTTCTTGTTCTTGTTGTTATAAACTAAGCATATTCATGAGAAGAATGATCCATCAATTTTCTATGCAAACATCAGCCAGCACTACTGCAACCACTAACGCCACAACTTATAATATTATATACTACCTCCGTCCATCCCCCCTCACCCTCCTCCTCCTTCTACTACTACTTTTATACTACGCTGCATAAAAGTTTGAATAATTAATGAACATCTGCATCATCATCATGATCTTCCCTCCTCATCTATGATCAACTTTCAGGATAAATAGGAATTCAGTCAAAAAAGATGGTGCATAGGTACGCACAAACACAAACCCATGCATATACATATACACCAGCAAAAAACAAGCAACAAACTTTTAGATAAATAAATAAATAATTGGAAGAAGAAGAAGAAAGGAGAATTGGAAAAGAAAAAGATCATGTGATGATAATGATGATCATGATCATCGTCATCATTACACTTTTTCATGCTAAAACTTAAACCACTGCAAATTTCTTTTTTCCCTCTCTCTCTCTCTTCTTCCTGTGGGTGCATTCAATTTGCATATTAGTTCATGTTAAATGCATGCAACATACCATCACGTCTTTTTTTCTTGGCTTGTTTTTGTTTAAGCTGTCGCCTAAACTTTTTGCGTCGTTTGGTATGTGTGTGTGTGTGATTTTGTTGGAGAAATGATTAGACTGAAATGTTTTGTTAAAACCCTGGTTCAATGTTTCTCATTGAGGGGTAGCAAATCCCAAGCCGTTGATTCCGAAAAACTTGTAAAAAGATATTTCCCCACACAATGCAATGCAAGTGCAAAGACCATAAAATGGCAGAATCACTAAATAACTTCGGTTTTCAATGATAACGGTCACTAGTTTATTTAATTACGCGAATTACAGAAAACACTGCCAGCATTGCCGTTAATTTTACAATTAAAATTCCTAATTTTTACAAACTTATTTTTATTTCTTAGCTGCTCTTCCAATATTTTTTGAGCGTACTTCCATTTTTTTTTGCCGTGTGCAAGTCACAACTAGACTACTTACTTACTACTACTACGTTTTCTCTTACCCAAAAAACGAAAATATGCTACAAAAGAACAAGGTCGATCCTTAAATGCAGACTACACGCAGTCTGCCAACTAAATTTACCCCCTAAGATTACTCTATGGTTATACAACAAAGACTAACCTAATATCATATCCAATTTACAACAGTGTGTGTGTATGTGTGCTTATTCTTCTCTTTTTTAAACTACAACAAAACAGCTGGCATTTATTTATTTTTTTGCTCAAGGAAATATTCTGCTATTTTCTGCTGCTTTCCCTCTCTCTCTCTCTCTCTCTCTCTTGCTGTTATTTCTATGCATCTACCTATGTTGTTTGTGTTTACTGCATTTGATTTTATATTACAAACGGTGTACTCGACCAACAACAACAACAATACAGAGGAAAACAAGACAAGATCATTTCTTTCCAGGGACGAAACCAAAATATGTGGTAATCATGATGATAAAACCCGGATTATGCGTTTCTTTTTTTTCTGGCATGCCAGGCCAGGATGTTTGTTAAACTTTCTATCTCTCTCTTTCTCTCTTTCTAGTTGTATGGTTTTGTCATCATCTCTCTCTGGTCCGTTGTCTGGCTCATTCAAAATAATGCGAGGGTAGTATGCCAGGTATATTATAAAAAGGTATACATATTCCAAACAAGGCATTCAATTTTATATAAGCAGAGTGGCAGTGGTATATGGTGTTGGTGTGGTGGTAACAGCGGAATCCTTTAAATATTAAATGGGTTTCATTTATGACGAAAGAAGAGAAAGAAAAGATGAGGATAAGCAGCATAACGCGTTTAACATGAACAATATTTTTACATTTTTTTAATACTCTCATCATCATCGTCAACATCTGGTTTGTTAAATAAAACCGATTTCCTGTAACAAAATAACTATTCAGTTTGAATACATAGAAATACACAAATAATAATAATAAATTGTGTTAAAACAAAATAGTGAAGTAATGAAAGAAAGAAAAATTGCCAAACGTATTTTTTTATTTTATTTCTTATCAATCAAATTATATAAATATGGAAAACATGGGATTATTATCTGCGCGGACAAAAAAAAAATGGATGAGAAAAGTTTACCCATTATTCTCTCTCTTTCTCTCGGTGTACTTGTAAAAATGAAGGTTAAGGTCAAAAAAGCTTGCAGGATAATACAGTAAACATTCTACATATTTTACACCACCCCACTAAATAGAGATGAAGACAAGCAAAACATTCCCATAAAGTTTGTGTCACAAGCCATTATAAATAATATTTTATTCTCCTCCGTTCTAATTTTTCCCGTACAACTTTCTACATAATTCAGACGTTTCCGTTCCGAACATGGTCAAAAGGAAGAAGAAGTATATATATGTAGTAAGGAACAAAAAACTTTCCCAATGGCTTTTGCTATACACATGTAGTAATATAGGTACGTACACAACACAAGCCAACTTTAACTTATGCACATATTAAAATAATAATAATATTATTATTATTATCATCATGCATGTGGGAGTATGTATATGGAGAGGGAATCCGGGTGATGAAATGAATAAAAACAAAACAAGGAAGCATATGAATGGTCAACAACTGCCCAATGCATGCCTCAGTATTTAGTTGTTGTAGTAGTACGCAAGTACCACCACCACACATTGCTGTTGCTGGTGTTACTATTTGTTATTGTAATTGTTACATTACTTGTGTGTTTCCGACTTTTGCATGTTTTTTTTATTAATATTTATAGTTTTTTTCGGCAAAATTGTCATTTTTCTTCTTCAGTTTGTGTTACACGACAAGGACTATGATGGGTTCTTCTGGTCTGGTATATGTATAAGTATATTATATATTTATTATGCATGCGTGCATACATTATATATTTTGAATGTTCTGAATATCATATTGAACAAATTCGGATGACGACGTCGACGTCGAGAAGGAGGATGATGATGATGATGACAGTCTAGTAGTTGTAGTGACAATGCTATTATTTATATTGATTATTTCTCTTGCTCCATTTCTTTTCTTTTTTTCAAGTCAACTTTTTCTGCTACCAGAAAAGTTTTTCTTTTTCCTCCTCCTCCTCCTCCTCCTTCTTCTTCTTTTTGTGGTGTGTATAGTGCACCCACAATATGGCAACAATGTAGTTTGGTTTTGGTGAGTTTTGTTGAGATTCTTTAGACAATATTCATATCTTTGATAAATCTTTGAATGGATTTCTCGACCTCCTTCTTTACTCAACCAAACCACACTTAGAGTCAGCCAGCCAGCAGGAGCAGCAGAGCTAAATGTAATACTTGTGTTCATATTAGTAAATATTACACAAGGTACATATATGTGTACCCAAAAAGCAGCCAGCAATAATAATAACAACAACAGCAGAATTTTTTCTCTCGTTCTATTCTTCTTGTCGACTGCTGTTGCTGCTGCTGCTGGTGGTGGTCTGCAATTTTCCTCTTCTGTGCTCTCTGTTGAAAACGTTGACTGGTTCACCAGTAGCAGTGTTTCTTTTGGTATATGTGTTCCTGTGCTGCTGCTGCTGCCGATGAGGACATTTTGAACAATGTACAAATGGCTGTGCAGAGTAAATATTGGGAATAGAGATTGACCATGTGTGTTTTTAGCAGCGGCCAGTTTTGTACAGTTTTTTTATATATTTTGTTTGTGTGCTACTACAACCATTTTTGTTTTCGTAACCGGTTGCAGACCTCAACCCTCAACCCATTTTATTATAATTATTTTTTGGGTGCCTTGGTAGGTAGTAGGGAAAAATATATGTCATGTGATTTTTAACCCAGCGTTTGCACTCTGTCGTCTTACTTCTCCATCTTGTGACGTTATCAAATGACCAACTTATTACTTCTTTGGGCAATTTTCAAAAAAAGCAACAACTGCTAAACAGAGTTGGCGAGTCATCATCAAACAATATCAATGTGAACCCACAAACTTGTATACACTCGCATACACACACACACAAGCTAATATGAATGTGCACACATGATTGTGATTTTTTACAAAACATAAAATAAAAAAATATAAATCCAGAGTTTTCTCTTCCGTCAGAGAAGCAGTTACGAATTATACATATTACACTCAAACTTTTACGTATCAACATATTATATCCCATGTAAACAGGCAGACAAACACATTCAAATGAAAAATCCTCCAGAAAAACGAAAGAGAGAAAGAGAGGGCTTCTCCAATCCTCTAACCAAACAAGGATTTTCTCCACTCCACACACACAAAAAATTATACATACAAGAGAAAGATGAAAAAGAGCATTCTACTTCTGATTCAAATGTTTATTTCTTCCTCTTCTGCTATTTTTTTTCTGCTTTTGTGTGTCAAAATCTCTTTTTCTCTTCTCCTCCTCGACCTCTGCTTCTCTACCACTAGCCCTGCATATGCTGCTGCTGTTGTTGTTGCCTGCCTGCCTGCCTGCCTCCCTACTCTTTATTTTCTCTTTCATATGAAATACGAAAGGAATCAACAACCTGACAAGGGATAATAAAAAACTACGCTTCGTTTTCTTTAGCTCTTTACTTTTTTTTCTCTTCTGCTTTAGTATTTACAACTTTGTCTGTGTTATGATGATACTATGAATGCATACATGCATGCAAGGTGCTTGGTGGTGGTGGTGGTGATGGTAGTGGCGGTAGTCTGTGGATGATATCACACAATGCTGCATAACATCTCCTATAAATGTGTATGAAAAGGTTGAAATAGAGAGAGAGAGAGAGAGAGAGAGAGAGAGAAAGTTGTAGTGTGTGTGTGGCGGTCTCTCTGCTGTTAGCAATGATGATGATGATGCTGCTGCTGCTGCTGCTGCAAAAAGAGGAAATCTCTCTAGATGTGTACAAGGTTTGCTTCATTTATTACAAGTAAGTATGTGGCACACTTCATGCATACAAATATGACTTTCTCTACTCTCACCAGCCTAGCCATCATGACATGGCATTGCAAGGCAAATATTAAAAAAAAAATATGCCAGAAGTATGATTTCGGTGTGGTTTCCTGCTGGTACTGCTGCTGCTGCTCCTGATTCAGATACAATATTGTACGTGGCACATAAGTATAATACTTACATATATAAACCTACCACCTCATCATATACCACCATCCTATCCATCTACCCATTTATTATTATCACTGGCCCTTTTTCTCCTTCTCTCTTTCTCATTTTTTTTTAAATAAAAATTATAAATATAAAAAGGGATAATAATAATATTATTATATATAAAATGTTAATAATACAGAACAAATATATATATATAGGTATATAATATACATATATTATTATATATTTGTGTATACCTGCTTATGTGTAAAAGGATACATATTATTGTGTGTGTGTGTGTGTTTGTCTGTCTGTGTGCATGTAATACAATGATGGTATATATTTTTTCATGGATTTTCTGAGTGGAGGTGTATATGCAACAACGACAAAAAGATATATTGGCTATGCATGCATGAATACGTATGAATACTCTATTTTAAAAAATAAAAAAATATGTGGAGGTGCTTCCACTCTGGCTTTTGACGGACCATGACCATCATTATTATGTTGGGATGTTGGCAATGCATATATACATACAAGTACACATGTATATATTTATATATATCTATGTACATTATATAATACAAAATAGATAACATGCCCTTCTAAAAAAAGATGATTTAAAAAAAAAATAAACTGAGCAAAAAAGAGGATATTTTTAGAAGTAAAAAAAAAGAAAAATGTAGTGGCGGTAGTCCGAGTGGCAGTATTTTTTTTGTTGCTACTTTGCCTCTGCTCCTTCTGTACACGATGAATTCCACCAAGAATTTTTGGCAATAAGTCATAGGAAAAGGCTACTTTAAAATTCCAGGCACATTCGCCACCTCGTCGGCTGATGCTGCTTCTGCTACATACACTATATATATATATTATGTAGCTATACTACTACTTATATATACTTACGTTACAAAAAAAGAAGCTCAAGACCACGACAGGAAAAAAACCAGAGAAAAAGAGAAAAGACTGAGCGATACATAAAACAGATACATGGCCAGACAAAATGTTATGTACATACTAACATGCACTCTCTCTCTCTCTCTCCCTCTATCTCCCCAGTAGTATAAATTTGCTTCTCTCTACAAAATGAGCAAACTGATGATTTCATTTCTTTTTTCTCTGTTTCGTCTTTAACAACAACAGGAAAACATATAAATGTAAGTAGTAGTAGTAGCAGTAGTGGTATCTGTAGTAGTTTAGTAGTTTCCGTATTCTTCTTCTTCTCTCTTTTTTAAGTCAGTGCCATGACACAACAGCTTATTTATATGTGTATATATTATTATGCTGCTGCTGTTGTTTTTGTTGTTGTGCATGTGACTTTCTTGTATATTTCTTTTTTGGAAACAAGTCACAATATAATATAATTGCAGTGAAAGAGAAACAGAAGATGATGAAGAAGGAAGGAGAGTAGCCCAAGCAAAGTGAAATGAATTTATATATTTTTGCTCAAGCTAAAATACAAGCTCACAAGAGAAGAAATGGAGGAAGGAGCACGAAGAAGAAGAAGAAGAAGAAGAAGAAACGATGATCATACTCATCAGTCTCTTTCTCTCCCCTTCTCTCTCTCTCGCTTCTCTCTTTTACTCTGTGATAGTTATTTTTTTTGAATGTCCTTCTTTCACATCACCATGATTATTCCAGTCTGGTTAATACTCTGAAAGACAATCTCCAATGGAGAGAGACAAGAGAAGTAGTAGAAGTAGTAGAAGTAGCAAGGGCTGAGAAACATGGAGAGTACATAAAAAAATATACTCATTTACTTTTATTTTATTTTTGCTAAGGTCTCAGCTGCAAGTAAAAAATAAATAAAAGGATGCACGTATTTTTTTTGCTTCCTATTTTAGAGAGCAGATAACCAAAAAGGAAACGCTGGAGTGTATACATATTTTTGTTACTTAAAAAATATATAAACAAGAACAAACTGAAAACGATATTAGAAGGTATATAATTTAGTTGTGATGATGATGATGTTGTTGTAGCAAAAAAAATGAAGAGACTTGTGACAGAGGTTGAAAGTTACTAGTATTGGGTTTCGTTAGATTTGGTGCAGTGCATCAGCTGAACTTATACACTTTTTCAGCTATATTGAGTAAAGGAAAGAAGAAAAGATTATGGCGGGAAGACTATTATTATTTATATTAAAAAATGAACAGAAAAAATATGTATCCACTTTCCCATTTATTTTTATTACAAAAAATTGCGATAGTAATAATAATGATAATGTTGATGATGAGTACTATTTTAAAAATATGACGCACACATACGTATGTATGTCAATCTGAGTTTAAAAAATGTACACAGCAGTATTAATAATGAATAATAATGATAATAATAATAACATGTGTAAAGCATGCGACGAATAAGAATATCATGAGCCAAAACTACAAGTCCTTCTTTTCTTCCATCTGTGAAGACATCCTGTCTCAGATTCTGATGAAGTCAATTTCTTTTATTTGTGAATGTTATACAGGCAGGGCAGTACAGTCGGGAAAAAGTAATGTCAAGATGAAAAAAAATATGTAAAAGTGGCTTGCACAGAGCAAAGTCAGAGTTGAGCAGACTACAACCACTTTATTTAAACCTTTAAAAAAAGAAGAAAAAAAAGTTGGTGGATAAAGTTGAGAGAGAGACAGAGAGAGAGACGCGTTTTCTTGTGTGATTTGGCATTGGAACAAACTGCGAATATTACTGTTTATTATGCTGAAGGTACATGAATATATAAATATGCACATACCATAAAGAAGAAGAAGAAAAAATACTGTGGACATGAAATATATGAAGTAGACAGTAGATTCTTTTTTTTTTGATATTGCAAGATGGTAATAAGAAATAATGCATGTAGGTAGGTATAGCACGTACATAAAATATATGCATGCAAATAAATATTTACGACATGGCATGAGGTGGTGGTGGTGGTGGTGGAGGAAAGAAGGTGATAGGTTTTTTGGTGCTGTTTAGTTTGATGGTTTTTGATGCACACACGAAGAAAAAAAAATTGGCCAGGGAATAGTGATGATGACATAGTCATGTCTGTGTGTGTGTTGATGTTTTGGTGATGACAATGATGAGTATTTGAAAAAGGAGAGCAGACCAAGACCACAAGTTTATATTAATAATAATACATAATATAAGTAGACAAATTGTGAGAGAAGAAAAGGTGACAGAAGACGGAGGCAGCAGGAATATATGTATGTAGCAACAGAGAGTGTGATGATTATGATGATGATGGTAAAATAAGATGGTTAAAAAAAGATGCGGACTGCCGACATTGCCTTGAGAAAGGGAGAGAGAGAAGAGAGAAAAAAAATGCAGATTGAAGAGGCGAGAACGGGGAAAGTGCTTGTGGTGATGACGATGTTGAAGATGATGTGCAGAGAAGATAGAGAGAGAGAGAGAGGGAGAAGTAGTTCATCAATAAATAAACCAGAGCCAGACTTCACATCATCACTGCCATCATCATCAAATTCTTGTTGACTGCATAGTATTCATAATGTGTGAGTCGTGAGTTAGTTGTGTGTGAATAGGCATGCTTCATAATACTACACAAGATTTTTAGTTATAAAACAGCAGAGCATGGAAAATAGACACACATACGTGCATGGGGAGGAGATTTTCCAGAGGAACCCCTTTTTTTTCTCTCTCTCTCTCTCTCTCGCCATCAGTTTGGATACTGCTATTCCTTGTATTCTCATGCATCTTCATAATAAGCATCACCGTGATCATCTTGAACGCATCCTCATCTTATTCCTCTCTTTTTTTTTCTTGACAGACGAAAACAAGAAGAGATCGGGATCCAGCTACTTTCACCCACTCTCTCTCTCTCTCTACCTCTTTTAGAAAAAAACGGAACAGAGAGATAGGGATAGACGGAGAGAAAGAGAGAGACAGAGTCACCGGTTTTTTACATCTCCCTTTTTAAAAGCTTTTTTCCCTTCCGTTTTTCACAACTTTGTGAGTGTTTGTGTCTGTGTGTGTGTGTGTGTGTGTGTGTGCTTTTCCACTTCTCTTTTTTTCATCTGGATTTGCATAATACTCTCTTCTAGATTCCATTTCAAGCCATCATCATCATCATCATCTTTCCATCATATTCCTCTTTTTTCTCTCTCTCTCTCTCTCTCTCTCTTGTAGGTAAAGTAGTGGTAAGGTAGCTTTATATACATAAATAGAGATGCAAACTTCTCAAGCGATATTTTTTTGTGTAAAGGGATGACAACCATCATCATACATATAAATAACTAAAATATTCCCCATGACATACAATCTGTGTATTATGTGGAGAGGCATACATTATAAAAGCTTTGTTGGGGCAAGCTGATAAAAATCACTGTAAAAAATGCTACTTAAGTCTACTAAATCTTCTCTTCTAGTCTTTAAAAAAATAAGGCAAAACTGAGAGCAGTCACTCATACCATACATGTGAACGACACTACAAACATTATCATTCGAAGAGAGAGAGAGAGAGATTTGTAAAAAATATGTAGGTATAAATACATGCACTATAAATAGGTAAATATTATACATTTATATATACCTGCATATACCAAAGAAAGAAAAATATATGTCTTTCGGTATATTTATGACAAACCCTCAAAAAAAGTTTTTTTTTTAGACTTTTTAGTATGTATTTTTTATGAGGAGCATTTGTGGGATATGGCTCGCTGGAGATACATGTGTACTCTCGCACTCTTTTTTTTTCTATCCATATCCCATCCATCCTTGTGTGTGTGTGTGTGTGCATGACGGTAATAATGTCACTCTTATCCATTTTCCCTTGTAATAATACTATCAAAGTAAACTGATCGTCAAAGATGATGCATACAAAACAGCTTTCGTTCTTTCTCTCTCTCTCTCTCTCTTTGAATTAAAGGACGCATGGTTTTGTGTGCATGTCGTCATGCTCATCACCATAAAAAATGAAATAGGCTTTTAAAAATATATGCACACACACTTTTTGGCTACTTTTTTATTCTCCTTCTCGTAAATTTGCTATTTATAAAAAAAAGTTTAAAGGAACAAAAAAAAACTGCGGAGGAGTATATATATTTTTTTTTAGCAGAGAGGAATAAAGGTCTGTATATAACTATCTATTTATCTATCCCCATCCATCCATCTGTACATTCATTTATCTTGGTTGGGAGAAAAGAGGTTAAATCCTTTATAGGATACATGGAACTCAGACAAACTTCTCTCTCTCTCTTTCTCCTCAGATTTTCCACTCTAAAACTGATTTCTTTCATGTATAAAAATAGCTGAAACAGAGATGTAAACTGTAAACTGTTTACACACGACTTTATTTAAAGAGGATAGATAAAGTATATTTAAAGTTCATAATACAATGTACACACACAACAAGGCACAATTTCAACTTCATCATAAATACACACATTAAATATTACTCAAGTGGAATATAAAAAAAATACAGAAAAAAAAATCTAAAAAAGGTTGTTTTTTTTTTTGGATTTTCTCTGCATCTTTTTGTTGTTGCTTATTGAGATCAATTTACTACAAATATATAAACATGTTATTATAAGGGATATATACATATACCTAACAGCACAATATTATCAAAAATATCAGATGACAGTTGAAGAAAGAACAAAAAAAAAATGATGACATATTTTGTACTTAAGAATAAAAAAAGATATTATTATGCATCAGGCGCTTAAAAAATACAAATTTACATTGACGACGACGTTGACGAGAATGTGTTTTTTTCTACTTCTTGGAAGATGTTTTATCTTCTTCAAATTTTTTTATTCTCTCTCTCTATCTTTTGTATGACTATCTGTTTTAAATGGCAAATGATGACACAGGGTATGATGTGATGATGATTGATAACCATAAAAATAGTCAAGCCCACTGCTTATGCTGTTAGAAAACAAGAAAACGTAGTATTTTTTCACTTGTTCGTCTTTCTCTTTTTGTAAAAAAGTTAAATGCAAAAGAGGCCGTTTTTGGTGAAAGCATTTATTTATATTTATATGGTTTTTTTCCTTCATCTGTTCCATTTTACATACTTTTTTTTCTTTCTCGCTCGAGCTGTTTATTCTATTTCCACAAAAAAAAGAAGTAAAAAGCAGAAGAATATGCTGCAGTGACAGAGGGAAAAAATATATGCATATTTCGAAAATGGCATCTTGTTGTCTGTTTTGTATTACAACGACGCTTCCATTTTTATGCAAAGATTTTGCAGGAAAAAAGTATGTACTTTTTTGGGTACATCTTTCTTTTTTTGTTTTCTTTGATGTTATGATGATGATGATGATGATGATGATGATGATGACGATGAGAATAATCATGAAAAACGAAGGAAAAATACAGTAACAAGAAAGGAACATTTTAAAAGGAAAAAAAAATACTACCGAGCGTCATAGTATTCGTCATACACAAAAAAAATGTTATACAAGCTTTGTTACAACAAAAAAAGAAACTGTTGGACGTGGAGTAGAAAAAAAGTGTTCTGGAATTGCGGTGCTGCTGCTGCTGTTTCTGCTTATGAGTATGTATGTGTGTATGCGTGGCTTATCACCATAAAACATGGCAGTTACAGAAAAAAAAATATGAGGATACAGAAGAAAAAAATATTCTGTGTACATTCCCTTGAGCATTACTTTTTGTGCATATATATATTTTTTTGCTCCTTTTCCCCTGTTTTCTTGTGAGTAATAAAATGGGAATGGTGAAAAGTATAGTTACGTATGTGACGAAACAATTCATCTTCATTCTGCCACTCTACCAACAAAAATAAAATACCCACCTTCTCATATTTCTCATTTAATTTTATATTCTACCCATTTGTTTTTTCGTTTTGAGGTTGCTTGTTGTTTGCTTCCAGTTTCTCCTTTGTTATTATTATTAAACGTTATATTTTTTATACATATACCAACATTTTTTTTTAAATTTTCTACTAAATCGGGAAATAATACTTGTAACGCTGAGAAAAATGATAAAAAGTTTTTTTTTGGGTGTGTGTGTGTGTTTTAAATTTAATTAGTGCCATTTTCAAAGCTTACTCAGCAGTGATGGTGGTTGATGGTGGTGGTGATGATGATGGTAGTTTATTAGTTAGTAATATAGTTAATAGGTATTCTTAATTTAAAGCGACATATTTTATTATCGTCGCCGTCATCACTTTATATAGCATAGCATAACAGCACATCACTTTTGGCTATTATATATTTAGTTGCAAACACGCATTGTGTCTACTCTGCGCTATTGTTCATGTTATTTATGCGCGATCATAAGTATAATATAAAGTATGTAATTCAGCGGAAAATGCGATATGTTTTGGTGGGTTGTTCGTGTGTGCTTCTCTCTGCTTCTGGCATTTGTTGATGGTGTGTTGCTAATGCTAGCACTACCACTACTGCTACTACTCGTTTTTTTCTTCTTTGCTCCACTGCTACTTCTACTAAACTACTTGTTCGTGATCGTGATGGCGATTATTAGTAAATGAATAGGAAAAAAGTGATGATGACGATGAATTGCTTTGCTCCTCTTCTCTCTCTCTCTCTCTCTTCGTGTATAATTCCACAAGAGGGGAAATGATTTTCCCTTTCGGAAAGTAATTAATCGCATCTTTGGTATGGTGCGACCCGTCGTATTTCATTGTCACTTGCCACCAGCGCGTCCTTCTCTAAATATGCAAATATCCGCAATAAATAATTCACGGAGGAAAAGAGAGAAAGTGCGAGATTTTCATCTTTTTTTTTCTAGTTTACCAGTTTTTTTGGGGGGTATGAAAATAATGTGTGTAGGTAGTGAGTTGTGGAAGTGGATGATTATGATGATCACGTCGTACATTTTATATTAATTTACATGAATCTAATGTCAAGCTCGGCATTCAAGTCCAAAAAAGAAGAAGAGAAAATATATATATATATTCGATGACGTACGTTGCCAACTTTTTTTTACATGTGAAAGCAAGAAAATAAAAAAAAGTCTTCAAGCTAAAATGCTTTCACATAATTTTTTCTTCTCTCTCTCGCTCTCTCTATCTCCCTTCTTTCCACTTTGTGTAGTGATGTGCATTGTCATGTCTTTTATAAAATATGCAGGATATTTTTTTCCCTTTACCATTTTACGACCACTCTTGAGCAGAGAGTTCATTTTTTATATTTATGCGCACTATAATGTGTACACATATACGCAATTATATAAACTATCACCATTACAACCCATTCAAAAGAGTGGGATTTCAATTAGCGTCATTTGACTTGAATGAAGTCTCCTTCTTTTTTTTCCATGCTGATTGTGTGTGTGCATGCACCCACTCCCAAAAGTCATCATTATCATTGCCATAATCGTCATCATCATCATCATTGGTAGTAGTAGTAGTAGCTGCAGCATCGTTGTCGCCAAAGCAGAGAGAGACAGAGACAGAGAAAAAAGGGGAAAAAGAGGAAAAAAATATTTCTCGTTGTGTTTACGTGGAAGAGTTGATTGTCACTTCATTTTTCTCTCTTGATGATATCATCTTTGTACATATATATTTTTTCTCCATCATATTTTGTATAATTTGGTATGGTATTTTTCCCTCTCTCTTCTGACATTATAAACATGAACATCATGCTAATAGCTTAGTGTGAGTATGTCCTCTGTATAGTTAACAAACAAACTATAAAAAGGAGAGAAAAGGAAGAATATTATCCCTATTTTACTATTCAGATATGATGATGATGATGATAATGATGACGACGATGGCAATGATGGCACCATGGTGGTCGTCACAAACGCAATAAGAAGCAGGAGGGTGGCATCCACCACCATCATAACCAACTTTTTTTTTTGCAGTTCACATTTCACGACATTTTATTTATTTCACTTTTTTTCTTCTTCTTCTCCTTTATCCTACCCACTACTCCCTGCCAATGTGACATGAAACTATATATTATTATATACTGAAGCAATGCACATAATATATACCAAAGTTTATATAGTGGCTTGCTAACCAACAACAGCAGCAGCACCACCACCACCACCAACGGGCACACATATTTAATATCCATTTATAATAATAATAACGTCAAAGGAAGGAGGGCGAGGCAGTTCTTCATTATTACATTTTCTTTTTTTTTCGTCCTCCGCGTGTGACTGATTGTGAGTTTGCCACCCAACCGAACAAGAAAAGAAAAACACACAGAAAGAGAGTGAGAGACATGAAATATATATATTCTACAACAATCATTATCATCATCATCATCATCATGAAGCAGCAGCATTGACTTTCTAAATAGCATCACCGCACACACCACCTCCGGGAAAATGTATACCTAATAATATGCAAGTCTATAAGTATATAAAAAAAATCTTCTCCCCCAAAAAATTCCCCATTTCTTCGTGTGGTGATATTGACGACGACTATGATGATGATGACTAGAACGACGGCGAGGATGGTGTCATTATTCCCTGTTTAGTTGTCTTGTTGGCATAACGTACCTTTCCGTTGAGAATAGGAATATCTGATTATTATTATTACTATATCTTATATATGTATCTCGCACAAGAAAAGGAAAAGGGGAGTAACAAAAGTAGTTTGTCTTTTTTTTCTCTTCTCCCTGTTACCGATACAGTCTTGTTCTTTTGGTCTTGCGTTGAAATTCCTCTGCAGCTCTCTCCATTGCCATTATGGTGTAGTGAATAATACAACTATATTAGAAAAAGCAGCAGCAGCAGCAGCGGCGGCGGCACGCGCCTTTTTCCATTCATTCAATGTAACAATATATTATAATCTCTGATTGTGACTGTATCTTACTACATACCTGAAGCAAATAGTAATAAAAAAATGCACAATTTTACTAAAAGGTGCGTACATGACTAAGTAAATACATTGACGCAGATATTCACACTACCAACATTGGCATACCATGGCACACCACAACTTTTCCCCCCACTATTTATTGTTATCGCATTGACAATGTGAGTGTGAGAGTGTGTGAGTGAAGCCACAAAAATTATATTTGTAATAATAATGGTAATCCTGATTTACTACACTACATCATACACACAAACATATATCATAACACTGCTACTGGAGGAATTGTAGCAGCAGTGGTGACAATGTTACAAAAAAATCATTGCTACAGAAAGAGAGTTTAAAAAGTCGAAGCCAGCACACAAAAAAAATATACCAAAAATGAATAAGGTGAAACCAAAAAATATAATAATAATAATAATAAGAAGAAGAAATGTAGAAAGTAGAGGAAAAGGAAGTAGGAAATGGTTAGGTGAATGGTGTATGTTTATAAAAAAACACACACAAAGTCAAGTCGCAAGTCACCTAACTGAATGTCGGTGGATCGATAAGAAAGAAAAATAAATATACATGTAACTTTTTTTGTGTGTTGTAGGTTGTGCTAGGAAAATATATAATATATTGTTTTTTATATGTAGTAAAATATATAAAGTGCACAAAACCATGAATAATAATAATATAAGCAAATATGTGGACTCTGCTGCTATTATTTTTTTTTTGAAAAAAAAAAAATAATAATAATAATGTCAGCTGTTTTCCTGGTTGAAACACTTTTAGAAAAAGCCCAGACAAGTCGCCTTATGGCTCCAGAGAGAAGGAACGACATAATAACATGTGAATACACTACACCACACACACACACACACACACACACAGCGAAAAAAAGGTGATGGTGACTGTTAGATTGTTTGTTCGACTTACATTTTACTAAAAGCAACCTGTAATTTTTCCATCATTGTCATCGCCATCATCATCATCATCATTATCAGCATAATCATCATTTTACTTGAGGTTTTTTTTTTCATAGATACAAAATAACCGGTTTTTTTGTACATGAATAAACATATTACAAAGCTTTTTGCAATGTAATAAATTGCTGTGGAAAATTAATCCCGTTACGGGATACTCTAATGGATATACTAATGGTCGTCAGATTATGACAAAGCTGCTGCGCCTCCTTTTTTGTACAAAAAAAAACGACATTAAGGAAAAATCCACCTGTTTTTCAAATAATTTGTTCCCATTTTTATTTTTGTGGTAAAATTCAAGCAACTATATTTGTATTAAAAAAAACTTGTTTGCTTATGTGTTTACTCTGTTTTTTTTTGGCGCCTACAAAAAAAATACTTACAAAAAGTTGGCGTCGTCACTGTCGCCGTATCATCATTATCATTTATGTGCATGAACAAATAAATCCTTGTTACAGTGTAACCAAGGGCCGCTGGATTTACATAAAAAACATTTATATATTACATGAACTTTTTTTGTGATGAAAATGCGAATCGGTTGGCAGACTATATGCCCATTTTGCTGACAAAAGCGCAATTGTTCCCAGAGCTCAAATAAATGGGAAATGAGGCAAATTGTTTACTTATTTCGTGCAATTTATGCTGCTGCTTCTGCTGCTGCTACGACACTTTTCCCAGAAAAACAGTGTTGCTTTCAAGATTAGACGTGATCGGTGCACTTCATTTAATTCATATTTTACAAATTGTCACCATCATCATCCCAAACACACACAAATTATTTTTGGTAAAAAATATGTAGCAAAGTAAAAAAAAAGTAAAAAAAAGTAATAGTAATAACACTAATGTTGTATAATATTATGTAAAGCATGAAAACAGCACGTCGTCAACTACCACTACTACTTAATCGTAAAGATGAGCTTCTTAGCATTAGAAACAGACAAAAAAGTTTTTTTTAAACTACAAAGCAACAAGACTAGCACACTTGCAAAAAGGATAAAAACTAAAATTTCAAGAAGGGACATGAAGGGCAATAATCATTTTCCATCTTAACACTACCACCATTATCGTCCTCATCATCATCTTCATTTGCTCCTTTTTTTTCTTATTCTTTCTTTCCTTCTTAATAATCCCCTCGTTCTCTCCTTCATTTTCACTGAATCTCTTGATTTCTTCAACTTCATCATCATCACCATCACCACAATAATAGCTAAGCACATGGTAGCATGGTCGTTAACATTATGATGATTATCATCATTATTTCTGCTTCCATTACACAAATGTTACCATTGTTCTCCAAAACATCTCAAGAGGAGGAGAGAAAAAAGAATAAAAATAAATCCATTTGTCTCGCGCTTAATGACATTTTTGAGATTCTTTGTCAATATACCTACTTATATAATAGTATGAATGTATGTATATTTATATATGTGTGTGAAGGAACCGGGTAAATCATCGAATAAAAAACCCGCCAACATTGAAAACCCGGTTATTGTTAAACATACTAGAATAGCTGGCTATATCACGGTGCCCCTTGTTTTATACTTTCTCGAATGTTTGGCGGATGTCATTGAATTCATGACAAATTAGTCTTTACTGAAAATAGGATTTAATTTTTCCTATTGTTTTCCTGCACCCATAATAGCAGCAAAAGCATACTACTAAAATGTCACCTCTGCCTGTCCTTTTTATGGACAACCAGATGTATGGATTGAGTTTGCTCTGTGTATCTGTTGTATATGCATGCATGTATGTATGTATTTGTTTATTTATTCATCCGTACCTTCCAACTGAACACATACTACAAATAATATTGTGCGTAAAAATAGCACATTATTATCCACTGTCGAAATCACTCGAAATCTATTCATGAGAAACACATGTAACCTTTAATTAAACCTTTCAACAACAACCAGGATGTCCGTTCCTTACACCTTTACTATGGTTTATTCTACTTAGTCCACATCATTGTCATCATCATCGTCGTCGTCCTCCTCCTCATGCAGTTGACAAAAATGACCCTCTCGAGTATTTAATCTGAAATGTTGTGTGTTTACTTGTGTGAATAGAAAAACAAAACTTTTGTCTTTTGTTCCAAATGCTACCCGCCTCCGCCTCTGCCATCACCATTCCAATTTACCAGCACTCTCAATGGGCAAATTGGGACCAACCACAGCCAATAATATTCCTATACCACCCACCCACACAACCACACACACAAAGAAAACAAACACTTTGCTACAATTTATATATTTTCTTTTATTATGTTATGTCAATTGCGTTTCATTTTATATATTTTTCTTCAACAATTTCCTGGTTTTTCTTTTTATTAAGTCACTTTTTTGTCTTAAATTGCATCCGTCGTCTCTCCGTTTTTGGGATTGTTTTAGAACTGTCATAAAATTTGAAGAAACAAATTTAAAAAAACTCTACCTACGTAATATCCACTACTACGATTATAAATATGCATGTACTTATTTGCAACAGTAAGATTGAAACGAAAAAAGTGTTAATATCAAAAAAACACTTTTGCTTCCTTGCATTTTTTATTACATTAATTCGATATCATTTAGGCTCATTCCTGAATGGCTTCTTTCCTCTAATGCTGCTCCTATAATTATTATACAGCAAAAAAAAAACTCACCGCCGAGCTACTACTACTGGTAGCAGCAGCAGCGGTATAACTTGAAGTGATAATCATCATCATTTGTCGCATCAGCAAAAGGACAAAAAAAGAGTGCCGAAATAATCATAATCATATTACATGCAACATATTATTTCACTTTACGGTGGTGCGTTTAGTCCTTTTTTCTTGGAGACCGACATAAAGACAACGGCATTATTTATTGAATAAATAATGCCGTTCACTAAATACTTTGAATATACGAATTTCCTTTTTCATATATTTTTTTTATTTTTGTGATGTATGTACTCACTCAATATAAACTTATAGCTCGATGCACTCTGTGGTACAAAGCTGCTTTGCTGAGAGAGCACCACTAAAAAACAAAGTATTTTAGATTCTGTAAACCAACAAGCCATACAAATTTTTTTTACACTAATTCCTTTTTTTGACGGTTTCCTTTGATTTTAATTCATTTTTTGTATTTTGTTTCTTCTTCTGCTTCGAAAATTGCTACTTTACGAAAATGTTGTGGTTTGCAGTTTTGTAAAACAAAAAATAAAAATAAAAAGTAATAAAATGTTGATAAAAGGACAGGAGCGTTGTCAACTATACTTCATATTATATATTTACCATTACCATTATCACAGCGTGGTCCCTGCGATAATTGCTAGTAGAGCTACAAACATACTCTGGAGAGATGTATTACGGCTACATAATACATAATATGCTTCCCTGGCCTAAGTGAAATTGAACAAGGTTGACTACAACTCTGTTTTTCTACAAAATATTTAAATTCTAAATTATTAATGGAAAAACTGCCAGTTTACTCCATTTTTTTTGTACATGTACATTTTCCTTTCATTTTTTGTTCCTTGTCGCTTGTCATCGTCATCCTCAGCGTCAACTAAATATATATTTTTTTATAGGTTTTTGAGGTTGAGTAATAATAATAATAATAATAATGCTCCCGCTGTGCACACTTGGTTAAATATCAAATCTACAACATGAAGCTTTTTTGCTGCTGTCATGCCATGTAAAGTAAATGGCATTAGGTTATTTATCCCGAAAAAAAAGGCAACCCATTTTACTTCTTCTTCTTCTTCTTCTTCTTTTTTGTTTACATTGCGCATTATTTTTTGTGGTATGGAACCACAGGATAAACTATAAATGTGTATTTATGTATATGCATATGCATACCTATAACAATTGTATGGTTCATCTTTTCATAATACTGTACTTAAGTAATGAGCTATGTTTTTTTTTGTTTGGTAAATGGACTTTTGTAAATATGTAGCGGAAGAGCTGTAGAGTACACAATCCTCTGTTTAGAGAAATCCCTCTTCACCATCATCATCAAAATGACTCATGCTTAACACCCAACATAATAATAATAATAATGATAATAAGTGAAGCAGTAGGTGGTTGCAAACGTTCCTTCTCTCTTTTCACTTTGTTCGACATTTTGAGATGTGAGCCATATGCGTGTCTGCGTGCGCTCATGTGTATGTTTTACCTATAATAAACTTGCATAATAGGTATATATAATATTCAATGCTTATTTATGAGTGACGTTGACGACTAAATGATTGTATATATGCAATTTGCATGGAATTTTTAAAATGGAAACAGGGTCATATTTTTTTTCTCCACTTGTTTCATTCCATACTATTTGAATGAATTGTATTTCTTTTGTGTGAAAAGTTCCAGTGCCGTTCCAGAGAAAAGTATATATTTCTTTATGAATAAATATATTTCAAATCCACACTACCAGTAAATGTATGTAACATTACATCCCAATACACATCCATCTACTAACACAATCACAAATCAACAAAACAAAAAAACTAGCCAGTGTTGTAGTATGAGTTTGTACACCGCCACATCAACTTATTTTAATGTATTTTTTTTTGCACTTGCGTGCGTGCTTGCGTCGCTATATATACATCTTACTAGGCACTTATGTATAAAAAGGAATAAAAGTTTTTTTTTTTGTTTTTCATGAATAATTTGTTCTCTTTCAAGCTTACGACATAATGCATCACATTACTATGTGCCAACTTTTTTTTTCTCTCTCCTTTTTTAAAACATAAAAAAATCCGCTTTTAAGAGGATCATACAATTCATATGCATTCCATAGCATCATCGTTGCATACATATCTATAGCCATAAAACATTATGTTTTATTTGCTTTTACTTCCCCCTCTCTCTCTCTCTCATTTTTCCCAAAAAAGCTTGCAACTACTATAATCGCGTCTTTAAAAAATACAATTGTGCAAATGATTATAATACATTTTAAAAAATAAAAGAGGGCTAAAGATCTCTCTGCACAGCAGAAACACACACACACACACACACACACACACACATACAAACAGTAGTAGAATGAGAAACGTAGACAGAGAATCATAAAATAGTACAGTAATGGACCTGTACAATCGCCATATTTTTTATCTGTTTACTGGCGACTACTATTACTACTACTACTGCTCCTGCTTCTTTTCTGTTGTCTCACATAATATCATACATATATATTTTTTTATCATGTTAAACTTCTAAAAACAATATTTATGTGTTGGGAAAGAGGAAAATTGCAAAAATGGTAATAATATGGGAGTGCACCACAACACAGGACGAGGATTATTTATGTAAAAAAGTAACATGGCCCTCCTAACATAAATATTATTATAACAGCGACAATGGTAATAGCAGCAGTGAAAGGATGCAAAAATATATAAATAATTTTCTTTTTCGCTTCACTTTTGTTACTATTATTATTATTACGATTACTGTAAAAACTGATGTTCCATATCATCATCGTTGTCCTCAATATCAGAGAGAGAGAGAGAGAGAGAGAGAGAGACAGAGGGGGAGGGGGAGAAAGAGAGTGGGAGACAGAGAGAGAGAGTGCCTGCCACCCAATAACTTTATTGCATTATTGTGTCTGAGTCTCTCTCTCTCTCTCTCTCTCTCTCTCTCTCTCTCTGAGTCGATACCTCCATTTCCTGTACTACTACTACTTCTACTATCACTAAAAAATCGACATGGATTCTTCTTCGATTCATTTTTCACTTTATTCCTAGAGAAAAAAATTAAATTAAAATAACAGGAAAAGTAACGTGTGCATACCTACATAGATACCTACATTACAATGTAAGTACACTACATATATACATTTTCATTCATGTTGTTCTACATTTTCTGCACAACACAGACATATGCATACACACATATTATATACATTATTCAAAACACTTTCTTCGCCCATTTCTGCAAACTGTGTAGAAAGCGCAAGAAAACTTTTTTCTCTCTTTTTTTATACTTAATTTCATATACAAAGACCAACCAACATCGACAAAAAAGGATCCTTTACCAGTCACCACTATGCTCCCATCTCTTTTAAAAAAATACTATTCTTTTCTCTCTCTAGTTTGACTATCTTGGAAAAAAATAGCATGGAAACATACATATAACAATAGTAGCCTACACTACTGAATATATACACGTGTAGATCATATACCACTACAACACAAAAAATAATATGTAGGTATACTCATAAAAAATTCTTTCCCTTGTGCAAGATCTTTTCTCTTGAAAAATATTGCGTTATTCATGCGAAACGGGGGAAAAAAATGTGTGCATACCTATTGTATGTATAGGTGAATATTTATATTTTATATATTTTTTTAGCATCTTCTTTTGTAACCTCTCTGCTAGCTTGTTGGAGTGGAGTCGTGTGAGGTAGGTAGTGACAGAGAGAGAGAGAGAGAGATAGAGAGCCGAGAGAAAGATAGAAAAAAGCAGTAGCATTGTCGCCCTCCCTCGCATTCTTTTTTCTTTCTTCCAGAGGTATTGTGTAAAAGCATAAACATATTCATGTGGCAACATTTGTGCAAAAAGTTTTTTATTTAAAAAAAGAAAAGTAATATGTATTATATATCGAGTAATATATAGTCTTATATATATGTGTGTGTGTGTATAGGGACAGTGCATCCATATATATATCATGTTTTAAATGTTGTATATTATCCATGTAGCTACGTATGTATATAGAGTGGAGTAGAGAGGTAGGAAGGAATGCTGAGTTGTGATGATGATCCTGGTGACTGGTGACAATACCCTTTTGGGAGGATGTAGAATGCAAAATGATGCTACACTCACATGACATACATATTATCATGTTTGCTACCGTCTATCGCTGTCGACATCAATTTACAGTTGAGTTTTTTCTTCTCTCTCTCCGTTTTCTCACTTTTTTTGCTCCAACCAACCGAATCAATGCAATAATACACTCTGTACCTACATACTCCTCAGTTTCCCGTGGTTCCATCTTCTTCTTTTTCAACAAAAAAAATTATAAGATAGAAAAAGAAGAAGAAGAAGAAGAGAGAGAGAAAACAATATATTTTCCAAAAAAATATAGATAGAATCATCATAATTTTTTTCTTCTTCAAATTTGCCTATTTTTATGACTCTCTTCCAGAAAAATATACATAAAATAATGCATATATTGTTAACCTGTTATTTTCTTCTTGTCATCATCACACACTTGACACAGAAAATACAATCATCAACATCATCATCATCATGATCCAAAAAAAATGTATGCTTTTTTATATATTGTAAGTGTCTGTGTGAGTGAGTGAGTGTGTGGGTGGTTGGTTGGTTGGCTGGTTTGTGCTCAAGAGGACAACTCTAGACAAAATTGGCATAGAGGGAAAAAGTGGGGGAAAAAATACTGAAAGCATAATAAATATTATACAGAATCATCATCATGGAGACTACTAGTATATGTGTGTCTGTAGTACTATTAGAGCCAACTTGCATACTATCACATTATGCATCGTTATACTTGACTACTACCATCACCACTGCCACTACTACTTTTGCTACTACACTTTTTGCTACAGATAATATATTTTCTATTTTTCTCTTTCAATTCTCACAGAAAGAAGAGCAAGAGAGAGAGAGAGAGAGAGAGAAAAGAAACACATCTGCTGTTTCCTTGTTTTTTTTCTGTTTCGTGTAAAATTCTTTGAGTAGAAGTATAAAAATACATTATTAAAAAAAAGCAAGGGAAAAAAGACGGACAAGGAAAGGAAAATATGTGGATTTGCATGAGTGAACGTGCAAAATAAAAGAGACAAAGAATATTGTGAAACAACCCAACAAAACAAAATACGGTGCACTACTGTTTTGTATTATTGTTCAATGCAATATAATAACTTACAAGACAACAGACAGAGAGCGAGAGAGAGAGAGAGACCACAACATATATACATAGCAGCATACAAAATAGAATTATGCACAAAAGTAAAAGTCTGGAGAAAAACAAAACAAATTGTATTGTAACATATTTTCAAAGTAATGGCGTAATAATCATAAAAAAAAAGAAGAAGAAAAAGTGGTGCATATTTAGTAATAGAAATAATAATAATAGTATGTAATATGACAATACTAAAAATAATGTAATGATATAATAGGAAGCGAGGTAGTTCGAAGAAGCGGTCGTAGTAGTAGTGCAGTTTGGGACTATGCTGTTCCCTAAACTACCAAAAAAATTAATTTATTTATTTTTTGTTTCTTTTTTTTGCAGAAGAGGTAAGCAAAAAAAATAAGAGAAAAAAAGAGTTATTATGTCATGTTTTTTCATACATTTATTTATTTATTACTACATATCATTATTATTATTATTATTATTATTAGTTGTAAGTTGGTTGTAAGTTGTGGGATGTTAAAGTGTGGCAGCCCCAACAATGAAAATTAGGTGTAGTACATAATACATATATTATCCATATCATTATTTTGAATATGTGTTATTATGAAGCATTATGGAATGAAGAAAAAATAAGCCATGTATATTCATATCATAGATATATTTATTGCCAACCAAGCAAAGTGACAAAAATGGCGGTGGGAGAGAGAGAGAGATAGAGAGAGAGAGTAATAAAAGCGACAAAAAGACTGCTGTGTTTTCTTGAGACGTATTTCAAATTTATGGGTTGTGTCATGGTTGGGTGCTACTGCTGCTACTACTTTTACTAGAAACCCATAATAATAATAATAATAATCAAAATGATATAATGTATATTAGTCAAATAAAAAAAATAAAAATAATAGTACTATCATTTTATACTTAGTTTGTAAAGAGGGTGGTTACAATGCCTAATAATCATATTATTACCATTCATATTGTTGTTGTTGTTATTATTATTATTATTATTATTGTGCTCAATGAAAAATGGTCGAGTTCACTTGATATGTCTTCTGCTTTTAGTAATACACATGTTTGATGATGACAATGCTAGAAGGGGGAACATGCTACAACGAAGACTATTGAACATGCTGTTTGTGCGGGTAATAATAATAGTAATAATAGTAATACAATCGTATATATTTGAATTTGGAGACGACGACACAGCAAAATAAGATGAATGTCTGTCTATACAAAGATGAGTTGCTCCCCGGGAGATAGAGGAAAAGGGCATGCAATTCCTTTAGGCTTTTTTTCTATATCTTACTCTTCTTTTTTTTAACTTAACGCTTTTTTCATGAGTATCAGCTTCATTTTCTTTTCTTTTTCCTTCTCATTTTTTTTGTTTGTTGAAAATAACGTAAAAAAATAAAACAGTAAAAAAGCGACACACTGCTCACCATCTTGTTCTCTTCTTGCTTTTATGCTACAAGCAAGCTTGATTGCGCGTTGTTATTATTGTTGTCGCTGTTGTTGTGTTTTATGTCAAGGTTTTGGGAATGGTTTGGTTGGTGGTGTGAGAGTGAAATCGTCAAAGAAAAAGCCACTCTGCCGGTTTTACAGCCATTTTGTGGAATCCAAAAGGAAATAAGGTGAAAGAGTAAAAGAGACGAGTGAGTATAGCATAATTTTGTATACGATCAAGTGTAAATTGCTGCTGTTTATGTTGTTGCTGGGTTTGCAGGTGGTTATACATTTTTTTTGGTATACTTGTTATTTTGGATAATATAATGCTTGACACTTCATACTGCACTAGTGACAGAGAGACGAACCCACAACACATGTACATATCAACTCAACCAAGTTGACTAGCAAATAAGAGAAAAAAAAGAAAGAGATAGATGTAAAGAGAAAGAGAGAATAGACTGTGTGAGTGTTTTTGTGTATCTACTTATTATTATTTTTTGGCGTGGGAGTGAGTCTTGACGACGACGAGAATACGTTATACACTACCACCACAAACGTAATACGTATCATGTATGCTTTGTTGGCTTTTATTTCCCTGTCGTAAAGAATAAATGTGGCAAATATGTTGGCATATGAAGGATATTATTGAATGAGCTGTTATTTTGCGTTTTTGAGAGAGAGAGAGAGAGAATGTATGTGTGTGTGTGAGTAGGAGCATTTGTGAGTGTTCTCGATTTATTTCACTTTTCTTTATGCCTCTCAATTTTCTATGAAGGACTTAACCAAAGTGTGTGCAACATTTGTAGAGGTTCATACGTAGGTGTTGAGTGGCTTTGTGGTGTGAAAAGCAAAAGAAAAGAGAATATATGGTTATTAATGGTGAGTAGTGAGTTGCGAAATATTAGGTAGTTAAAAATTATGCCCAGCGTGTGTTGTAAATGGTTTGTTTCAGTGTACTCGGGGATTTGGGTGACAAAAAACTATTTACATTATTTGGAAATATTGATCAGTTTAAACAAAAAATTATTATTAGAGTGTGCATTTACATATTATGTATACGTGCATGTGTGTGTGTCCCTGTCAACAGTTGTGAAACTGAAAAAGAAAGCTTTGTGAAAGCACGCAAAAAAGTTTTGTAATTTTGTAAATTTATTAATAACTTCGAATGAGTTCGGTGTATTTTCATTTTGATACTACATCTTTGACATATCCCTTTGCATATTCAGAAACTTACAATATCATTTTATTATCACTTATGAACATCATCGTCGCCAATCAGCCCCTCATCCAAATTATATTTTATTTCCTCAAAAAAAAAAATCCTTTCATCCCAATCATTATTACAAGGTCACGATATTTTATATTCTCCTCTCACCTCTCTCTCTCCCTCTCACACACACACACACACTTCCCTCCTCCTCCACATCAACTTCACAAAGTGGCTGGGAGTTGACTTTCCTTCTTTTACAAACTTTTGGCTCATTATATTACTTTTTGTGTACAAAGTAGTGCAGCGCCGCCAGCGACAAGAGCACTAACACCAACTAAATTTCTTTTTCACACACACAAACAAGCTCTCTCTCTCTCTCTCTCTTTCTATCCATCTCTACTTCTCCTTCACCCCATCTGCAAAAGCCTGTTATTAGGTGAATCGTTAACTTCAAAAGGTACAAATTAGAGGAACAAAGCAACAACAAAAGTCATATTAGTATTACTTGTTTGCAATCAACATCAACAAAAACAAATAAAGAGGGCGATGATGATGATGATGAGTTATCAACAGCAGGATTATAGGAATCTCAGAAGAATCAATTTTCTTGTTTTTTTTTCTTCCTTCTCTTCAGCTTCCTTTTTATTCCCTTGTTAGCCTTTGTACATGTTTTACCTTTGTTTACAATTTGAATGGTGTGCCAAATAAACACCATCACCACCACCAGCATCAAAAACAACAAACGAGAAAGATAGAAATATATATAAGGTTAATATCTCATAATATATCATAATAATATATATCATGTATATTCTTATTTTATGTTTTTTTCACTTCTTCTGTTTGTATAAGTAGTCAAATTACAAGAAGAGCAATTTATACTGCTGCTGCAAAAAACAAAAACAGTGGATGTGCATGCATGCACGTAAACGTACGTGCACTATGAATGAGTAGTGTAGTGTCTAGGTAACAAATACTATCTCTGTTTTCTTCTTCTACTTCTGCTTCTTCGCCTTTGATATAAAAAAAGTAAAAGAAAATGTTGAAAGGGGGAAAAGATGGAAAGAAAAGCGAGGCAGAGGGAGAGAGAGAGAGAGATGTGTGTGTGATGTGATGTTTTTTTTCTAGATTGCAGTACACATAGGTAGGTTTTTTTTTGGATGGAAAAAAGTGTTGTGATGAATGGTGATGCCCTTAATGAGACGATGTGAGTGAGATATAAAAAAAGGCTAAGTAAAAGAAAATGTTGAAAGGGGGAAAAGATGGAAAGAAAAGCGAGGCAGAGGGAGAGAGAGAGAGAGAGAGATGTGTGTGTGATGTGATGTTTTTTTTTCTAGATTGCAGTACACATAGGTAGGGTTTTTTTTGGATGGAAAAAAGTGTTGTGATGAATGGTGATGCCCTTAATGAGACGATGTGAGTGAGTGAGAGGAAGAAAAAGGGAATCTTTTGGGGATCCACCAGATCCACTACTTCTGGCACTGCTGCTAACATCACCACCGCCACTACCACCATCAAAATTTATACACGTACATGGTATAATGATATAGCTATCTAAGATTATACCGTGCTATGTATAGGTATACGCACATATATTATTGTGTAAGAGCCAGTGAGAAAAGACATTTTTTTTGCCTTGAGACAAAAGAAAAACCATTTGCAATGCAGATGAAGAAAAAGGATATACAAAATGCTATGTGTGTGTGTGTGTGTGTGTGTGTTTGCTTGTGCTTGCTTTGTGTTGTAATGTAAGGATAAGATGACGAGAGAGAGAGGGAAAAAAGAAAGAGAGTACCTCTCCATCTCTCTGAAGTTCCTTCTTTTTTTGTCTTGTGTGCATAGGGACGTGGGAGGATATATGCATAATGTTCAACACTCACATTACTGTACACTATACATAAATATATAGTCAGTTACTTTAATAGCAAGCGTCATCCTCATCAACATCCATATAACCACCTCCACTACCTTCTCTTTTTTTCCCTCTTTTGTTCAAAGACTGGTGGTGGTAGTGGTGTTGTAAAATGTGAAGAAAAGTAAAAGGGAAAATAAGAAGAGGAAGCAGAAGAAGAAGAAGAAGAAGAAGAAGTAAAGGACACTACTCTCTATACACTCACTCTCTTGTTCACAAAGAAGATCCCAGAGAAAGAGAGTGGCAAGAAGCACACAGAGCCAGCCAGAGTCACCAACAACACTAGATATTTATATGAGGCTCCATGTGCAAATTGAATCATAAATTCTCTCTTTACCCTTGTTGCTCTGTTGCCTTTCTCTCGTTTTTTGTCTGTGTCTTTTCTACTCTGCTCTATCCCCTATAAATACATATATACACCCAGAGATATAATAATATGCTATATCTCTGTTGCCACCTCACATCCATCTTACAATCTTTCCTTATTTTTTGTCTCCTTACTTTCACACACATGAAAAATCTTGCATAAGGTATACACACTTATATAATATGCATGCATTTTCATTCTACTATTATTCCCAGATATTACATATCCTGCTCATCATCAAAAGAATACGAAGAGGAAGAATAAAAAGGAATAAAAAGTGTAACTCAAGTCTCCATACTACTTGCATATTAATACGTAGCTACAATGCAATATGGGAATGTATGTATGTATGTTTGTGTATATATTATTTTCCTTCTTATGAAAACAATATATATGTATAAACATATATATATATTTCAGGTTGGCTTACTCGACTGGTATCCTGTGGAAAATCTACATGCATAAATAAGTAATAATGCATAAGGGATAAATGTATCTCTTTTACTTTTTTTTGCATAGACATAAAAGAGGAAGGAGATGGACTTTTAGTGTGTGTGTGTGTGTGTATGTGTTGTGTATATAGTACATGTAGTACATTTAGAGTAACTTTTTTTTGGGGTTGCTACAAGCACTGTTACCTGTTATTCCTTCTCTGCTTATAATTCTCACTCTCTCCAAATATTTTTCCCTTTGCTCCAAGCTTCCTGTGCTCAGAGTCCTTCTAGTCGTCGTCAACAATAGACAGCAGACATCAAGGTGATAATGGCCACTGATAATGCTTGTCCCTTTTCTCTGGTACAACAACTAGCACTACTACTACTACTACTTCCACTACCACTGCTGTTTTAAGTCTACCTGAGTCTTTATGACTTCACACTATCACACATGCACACACACACAATTTTTTTTTACTTTCCCGGTAGTATTTTTTTTTTGTATTCATGTGAGAATTGCACTCACTTCCACTGCTGCTGTATGCTCTTCTATAAAAACTTGTGCCTGTTACCACCTTGAGCTATCTCTACTGTTTTGCATAAATATGCATAAATATTACCCCGACTACTGCAGACTCAACCAGACAACTAGAAGAAGAGTGAAGTGAGGATGAAAGGAGTAAAGAGAAGGTGAAGTTTAAGAAGAAGAAGAAGAAGAGGAAGGAAAAAAACCTTTATTCATTGCTATCTCACTTGTTCTCTTGTAAAACGACGGTCCCTTCTACTACCAAGTTCTCTGATAACGCTTCTTGTTTTATTATTTTTCTATTGCTTGTTTGAGTGAAAAAAAGTGAAAAAATAAAATAAAACAAGTATTATAAAAAAAAATTGTAAAATAGGAAGGAAAAAAAGGAACGAGATAGGTGAACATGAAGTTACTCCTGCTGCTACAGCCGCCGCCGCCGCTAGTGAGGAGGGATTTCATTGTGTAGCAAATTGGATGGTTGGATGGATAGATCACTAGGCTGCTGGGTTGGAGATATAGTTAAAGTGTGTGTGGGTGTGTATGTAAATGTAGAAGGCCAGCTGCGTAAGTAGAGAGAGGTTAGAAGAGCCCATAATTTTTTTACTTTTTTTTTTACTAGAAACTTCAATATACTTATATTTATCGACATTTTTATTCTATTCTTTGAGACTTTTGAATATGATCAAATCAGCTAAAAATAAAAATAGGTATTATATGTGTGTATTATACATGCGCCTAGTAGTAGTATTATTATTATTTTACTGGGATCAACTCTCAAGGTTACTTATATTTCAACATCAATTCAAAATATTTGACATGACGAGAGAGTCTGACACAAGAGAGAGAGAGAGAAAGAGAAAAGTAGAGCAGCTTTATGTATATTGACTGCACCACCATCATCAACCAACAACCACCATCTTTCCTACTTTATTTACCATTCTCTTCTCTTTCGGGTACAAAAAAAACAGGGCATTCATATTCATAAAAATAGAGAGACGTCGGAGTCTGAAAGACAGTCGACAGAACAGAGACACTAGGCACACATATAGAACCGCATGCATATAAATAGATCACATAGAGCTTTCACCACTCTCAATCAGCAACTAACAAACTACTACTCAACTGCTGAACTATATGAAAAAAAATAAGCAGATTTTCTACCCATCTCCACAGCAGCAGCAGCAGCAGCTAAGGCAACACACCCGCTCGCTCCACTAAAAAAACTAGATATATATTTTTTTATCCCATTTTTTATCTTTTAGAAAACAAGTTAAGTTAAGGTAAATGAGATTCAAGTTTAAAAGTAGGAAGGATGAACAAGACAAAAAAAATGTTTCGTCTCCGACACCATCGCGCAAACACACACACACACACACACACAAACATATCTCTATTTTTTACATTTTTTTCCTTCCTTATTTCCTCTGTCTCTCTTCTTTTCTCCCTTCATCTTATTTTTTTTTCTTCGTCCTTAAATATTCATTATAAGTTTAACAAGAGAAATCACTTTACTTACACGCAGACACTCGAAATTCTCCCTTCACTTTTCTTACAACCACTTTATTTTCATTCCAAACTTGTCGTTTTCCACCACTACCACCTCCTCTCTCCTCACGCTTCACCTTTCCTCTCATCTCCCGTGCAATCCTAGACAAAAAAAAAACAACCAAAATAAACTTTTTTTTCTTCCACTTTTCAATTTTCCTTTTCCGCCTTCCACCTTCCTTACTTACAACCAACGCCGAAGCCGCCACCACCACCACCTTTTTCATTATTACCTCACTCACATTACATTCATAATATCGGGTGTGTTGAAAGCGTGGAGAAAAAACAGGTCTCAGCACCAGGAAGGAAGGAAACATGGGAAAAAAAAGAAAGAAAAAAAGTATTTTAGGAGGTAACCAATTAAGCTCACTGTATCCTTATCAAACACAGCTACCAGCGTTATAATAACAGACGACACATACACGCGCGCGTGTGTGTGTGTGTGTGCACACGAAAGTAAAAAGTACAGATATTTTTTTTCCCACAAATAAATAACAAGGTTAAATTATGTTTTATTTATAAAAATGTTTTTTCTTTAAAGTACCGAAAAATTAGTAGCAGAAAGTAGTTCGTTGTGCCGCTTTCATAAATGTGCTTTTTCGATGAAATGTGGGCGGTTCAGTTAGAAGTAGTGGTGTGCATAACACGTTGCGTGTCAAGTACAACTTTGCTTTTCCTTTTTATTTCCAGAACATATTTTTGAACACACACATGCCTACCTTGTTATTATTATGATAAAGTTATAGAGAAAAAGTTGGATCAAAGAACAGCACAATTTTTTTTTTCTTTGTTATTTTTAAATGCCAATATACAAACTTGGTATGAGCCAAATCCAGCGGATGAATTTAATATGGTACACAGAAATACAGGAAATTGGAATCAGTGAACAAGGCCGTTTTCATTTATAAATATATTTATTTGGCTTTATGTTAGTTTTTTTATAAATAAAATGATTGTTTAAAAAAAAGGAAATAGGGACACCGGCAAAAAAAAATTTTTTGATTTTTACTTGAGTGGGTTGAAAAATCAAGCGAGTTGATAGAAAGAATAAAATATTATAAAACTGTAAAGAAGTACCGCAAATGTCATTTGTTGGACGTTTGCAAAATGTCATCCCCGTCCTCCTCGTGATGATGGTCAATTGATGGGAAAAAATAAGATTACTTGTGAAATAAAGTCCATTCACTGTAGTCGCTATGTAGGTAGTATTTTTGTTTTTAAAGGAAGCTCAGGTTATTTCAGCAATATGATTTTTTTTACGAAACAAACCAATTGTAGAAATGCCAAAGTAAAGTGAATAACGAAAGTAGAATCCTCGCGAAAACATAAGTGCAGGCGTAGTAGTAGTAGTAGTAACTCTACAGTAGTAAAACTTTTTTTTAAAGGGTAAGGGAAAAGCTAATTATTCCTTGTAAGGGTGTGCCCACCTGAATAAAACACGTATTTTCACTTAAATAGGTAGGTGGATAGGTGCATTGGCAGAGAGAGAGAGAGAGAGAGAGAGAGAGAAGGAAGGCTAGAATGTTCTTCCTTTATTTTCTTAAAGGAAATAAATATATGATAAGAAGAAGAGACACGTCGAGGCTCCATAGCACAAAAAAAGTAGGTTGTAGAGGAGGCACGGCATCATGCAAAAAACGCATACCTATTTAGGTATACACACACGACACAAGACTCTATTATCTCTCTCTCTCTCTCTCTCTTTTTATATCTTGGCAGGTATTTAAATCAAAGCGTTTAATTTCATTTTAAAAAGAGGAGAAAAAAGAAGGAAATTCCTTTGAAGCGATAAAAAAAAGTAAGGAGGTTGAGCAACAGCCAAGTAGTAAGGTAGAAGAGTAGTAGATTCCTAAATTGAGTCATCACTTACATACTTTGCCTTTGAAAATGTGTGCTTCTGTTCTTCCTTTTTTGTCTTCTTATTTTTGTTCGTTTCCTCCTCCCCTTCTACATGTCTGATACAAAAAAAAAGCCTGCTGCTCATCTTACAAAAACAGGACTGCATTTTGTGTAGACTATTTTATTCCCTTTGTAGAACAAAAACAGGTAAAATTTTTGCTTGTTGGTTCATTTCATTTCTTGAGAAGCACAAATATCTTGATCATTATGATGCTGACGAAGATCATGATGACGAGGATGATGAGACATGTTAGAAAAAAGAAAATAAAAAGAAGTAAACCCGATTTGCAAAGAAGGAGAAGCAGAAAGACTTGTTTTCTCTGAGCAGGATGTAGTTTACATAAGTGTATGTAAGATATAGATTTGCCTCCTTTTAAACTTACTTATTTCACAAAAACTTTTTATTTTCACTTTTTGAGAAAGAATCTCAATGAACAAGAAAAAAAAGGAATGGAAATCAATAGGAGTTTACTAGGGGTAAATTTCTACAAGTAAAGTGTAGTACGTGAAGTAAAAGTGTATGTATGGGCCAGTAAGCTAGCATGAGAGAAAAAAAAATGGACAAAGGAAATTGAAGAGAGAGAGAGAAAATTAAATTACTAAATTTTCAAAAGGATCAGCTCTCAGTAAGCAAAGTAAAGTATGTAGGGAACAAGAAGAAGAAAAATACACGGAAGACAAAAAAAAACGAGCCAAAATAACTTTATATACATTTTTCTTCCTCTTTTTACTTATTCGTCTCCCTTTTTACTGGGTTTAGTAAGTCTGTAGATGAGTTTCGTGTCTGTCAGTTCAATAATAATAATAATAATAATAATAATAATAATAATAATAATAATAATAATGGAATGAAGAAGAAGGAAAAAGCTCCCTGTATATTTTTTTTCTTGCTTTAAAAAAAAGAAAATATATGTATAAGTATGCAGAGAAGATAGAGGCAAAGAAAAGAAAGAAAAAAAGTAACGATCCAATCTGATGTATTGGTTTCATTGCTTTATAATAAGCTTCAAGAATGAGAGAGACAGAGAGAGAGTTAGTGAGGCCCACGCAAATACACAAGAAAGGGAACAAGTTGGAAAGTAGCGTTTCTTCGGGTGAAAAGACTTTATTCTTTTTCATGTAAACTTACGAGAGAGAAGAAAAAAACTTGAAACGTAGATAAAGAGAAAAAGAAGTAGAAAAAGAGGGAATGGAAGAAAAAGAAGCAAGAAAAAAAAAAGATGAGAAGAGAGTATTAAAAGTAAATTCAAAGTTAAAATAAGTAGATCAATGCTTATTTGCTCTTCTTATTCCACTTTTGGTCCACAACTGTTAAAAAAAGAGAGGAAGAAGTAAAAGAATTTTTTTTTGTATAAATATATTATATGGCATAGATTCACAATCTCTGTCATCATATTGTCATCACTTTCCTTACATTTATTTGTAACAGCATAGCAGCAGTAGCAGCAGCAGCGGAGAATAATTGGATTCTAAAAAAAATTCCGTCATATATCCAAATATTATGCAACTCAAAAGTTGAATCTCTTACAAATTGTGATATTAACAACTTTATTACTGTGTCATTATTATTGGGTATGTACATGTATACATACGTAGGTATAGATATGCCTGAAAATAGAGTTAATATTTTATTCACATGCTTACATTATTATTGTATACACATACAAATTATTAATATGTTTCAACAATAACTGGAATACAAAAGATAACAATACCACAGCAAAATATAGGTATTTATTAAATAATAATAAAAAGAATCAAAAGAATTTAACATACAAATATGGCTTAAAGTTGATTTATTACAAGGAATTCTACTATTATTATTATTATTATTACGTGGCTGATGTAATCGCTTTAGTATTGAATTACCTGAGTGTGTGTGTCTCTCTGAGAGCATGATAGCTACAGCACGGTGTATTCAAATGTCTTCATATTTGGTACACATGTACCTTGAGCTATAACTCAGAACTCTATTGATTTTAATCGGGGGGAGCTATGAAGGAAAATTTTCTTTCCTTGCTTTAATAGCAAGTGATGTTTCATTCTAATCAAATTACTCACAGCTACGTATTTACAGGTTTTACAGCTTTATTATTATCATTATTTATTACACTTATTGTAAATAAATACATATCCTTTTGTGTCCTTTATTTTCATATCAACAATAATGTCAAGACATTTTTTTGGCTAGAACTTCAAAGGATAGAAATGCAGACTTAAATACAAACAGGGAAGTAAAAAAAACAACGTTTTATCAGGAAAATAACTGGACACATTCCTGAATCATAAAAGAAAAGCTGATTATTTTTTGATTATTTCAGCAAAGTTTGTACTTACTTTTCTTGATAGACTAGAGAGTTTACTAAAGGGATGTTGGGGCCATTGTTTTTTCTACATCTATTCATCTACGTATGTATGTTTAAGAAAATAAATACCAAGCCTGTGTAGTATCTATGTAAATAGTTGTAAGAGGAAGCAGTGTAATTTGTTAAATTTCTGGGATATTCACTTCCTTTTCCATCCTTTCATTTATTTTGTTGGCTTTGTTGGTTTTCTTTTAATTTGGATCTTGTTCTGTCCCTTGATTATAATAATGATGAGCTGAGCTGGTGGAGCAAGGTTCGTAGACAAAACAAAGAAGCAAGGAAGAAAAAAGTAATGCTTCTGCCATCATAATCATCATCATCATTATCTTTGGCTGCTTGCTCATCTTGCTCACGCTGTGGTGTGCATGACTGCTCAAACAAGTAAATGATTGGGAGTTGCTTTATACCGACATTTCATTTGGCTGCTTTCCTTTTTCTTTAGAAAATAAGTAGGACACACGAGGATCATGATGATCATGATGAGGATGTTGACGACGATCGTATTTATTTGGTCATTTGAGTGGACCTAAGGACAACAAAAAGAAAGGTTTACTTTGTAGCGAGTTTCATTCAAGCTACGCAATGCAAGTTTTCTTCTTCTTCTTCTTCTTCCTTTTTTTGAGAATGAATATAAATTTCACCCAATGATGCCAACAGTTTGCAATGGACTGACTGACTCTTTACATCATTTTCAATTTTATTTCCTACTTTCTTTTTTTTTCCTCTTGACGTCCTATTCATCATCATCATCATTGGCATCTCAAATCTCAGAACCATTATTCAGACTAAAAAATTTGTATATATTCCCGAGCTATTCAATATACATATAAAAATAAAAGGATTTCAAAAGAAGTAAGAAGATTGTTCCAAAATGTACACACATACACAAATAAAAAAGTTCGTAGTCGTGCAGACCAAACAAGTCCAGTTCAATCAATGTCTCTCTCTCTTCTCTCTCTCTCTCTCTCTCTCTCTCTCTCCTTCTCTCTATCAGCTTTCGTTCCATTTCTCTTTCACACAAATGAAGCGAGTTTAAGTTTGGTTTAGTGAACTGAACTCTCCACTCAACTGACTTGACTTTTCTCTGGCTACCATAGCTTGGTTGCCTGACTGGCTAAAAAAGGGAGGAGAAAAAAAGTATTTAGTTTTGATTGTGATTTTGTAAGATTTCTTGTGAGCGGATGAATGTATTTTCTTGGATGGATGGCCAGTTGAACGGGATTAGAAGAAGGAGCGGAGAAAAAGAGAGAAAAGAGAGAGAGAGAAGAAGAAGAAGACTACAAAGTTTTTTCTTCTTGGTTCACTCAACTAAACTTTTCGCTTTTAGATTTCCTCCACAAATAAACTGACTGAGAATGCACACACACTCACACACATGCACAGGGGTATACATAACATCAGCATCAGAGGATAAAGCAGGGAAGAAAAAACCGAGAGGAAAGTAGATGAAGAGTAGGAGATGAAGAAGAAGTGGCTGTAGTAAAAGAAAGGAAAGATGATGACACGCGTCACCGATTCTATTTATTTTTCCTTTTGTGTTTATGTATGGACTATGTTGGTGAAACTCTCTCTCTCTCTCTCTCTTATTCCCTTTCTCTACTTCTTCTTCTTCTTCTTTCTTATTGAGCTTTATATATAGATGTATATATGTTTGTAATAGTTTCTGTTTAGATAGGTGCACTACTACCACCACCATCACTACTACTACTATACTAACTACCAATACTACTAACTGACTATGACTTTAGTGTAGTCAAAGTTTAGCTTGGTTAAATCTTGCCCAAGATTTTTTTTTTCTTTTTCTTCTGCGGATGGGCTTCCTCTTCTGTTTCCTCTCTCCTTTCCTTTCGCCTTTCATTCCAACACTATATTCTTCTATTTTTCTACTTCTTCATGGGACATTGAAAGGGCCCCGTTAACGATTTACTTTCTCGTTAAAAAGAAGAACTAGAAACGGAAGTGGAAGTGAAAGAAAAATCTTTTAGAAAGCAGAAAAATAAAAACCGGTTTTTATACTTCTCCCACACTGGTTGACTGGATAGAACATACATACACACCTTTAGACACATGTAGTCACCCTTTTTTTATTCTTCAAGAAATATGGACTACGAGACTATTTTCATTGAATCACTTATTCTTTTTGGATTAACTCCGAAAAAAAGGGTGAAAAAAATATATATAAGGACATCCACTAATAAGAATGGGTGCATTTAAAAACTCATACATACGTATAATACAAGCACATACAAAACATAATGGGACAAAAAAAACCCAGAGCATATATGGCTTTCTGGTTTACTTGTAAATAGAAGAAGAAAAAATATGGCCCAACATTCTATACAACAAAACAGGACAACAACAACAATGACAACTGCGACTTTTTTTAAAGCTCTTTTGAGTGAAATTTTGCTCCATTGAATAAAAAACAAAAGAAGGAGGTTGGAGGATGGGAAGCAGAGGGCAAAAAAAAGGAACCAGAATGCATAGACATACATAGAGACACAAGACAGTATAGAGAAAGGAAGAAGTACGACGATTTTTTTTAAACAAATAAATGGACAAATTGAATATTGCTGACTGAAAAGTGAATAGAAGAAGAAGGAGAACACAACACACATGACTACACTGAAAAGAAGAGCAAGACAACAGAGTAAGAGCAGCAGAAGAGAACTCATGTAATACATTTCATTATTATTATTATTATTATTGTTAATAATTGGAATAATAATACGTAAATCCTGGTTGAGCCTCGTCTCACGTTTTCCAGCTAAAATTTTCCTCTCACCGTCTCTCTCGCTCTCGCAAGCGGCTTGCTAGAAAATATGAATGACTTGCTTGTGTGTGTGTGTGTGTGTGTGTGTGTGTGTATCCAGCAAAATTTTCTAATATATATTCAGCAGACCTGCTACTAGAGACGGTAGTGTAACATAGCAGTACAGCAATATAACATAATCTCTGGTGCGGTCCAGCCACAACACACACACACACACACACACACACACCGGAAAAGCTCAAACATTTTGTTATACTTTTATGATGACTACTGGTCTTCTTTTTATGGGGGGTTTGTCTGGAAAACTTGAATGAGATGATACATGTGCTCGCTAGCTCGGCTCAAAACTCAAAACTCTCCACCAAAAATATCAGCAACAAACCCCCCCCCCTCCTCCCTAAAAAAACTAACAACGGGAGCAAAAAAAAGAACACGAAAAATATTAAAGAGTAAAATTTATTTTAACATTTTTTTAGTATGCATACACACATATATCTATGCATTATGGACTATGGACATTAGTCTTGTTTAGAACATGTACATTTATTATATGAGGAAGACAACGTCGACGTGGATGATGATGATGATGATGATTATGATGTTGTGGGGCACGTGCAGACTGTAGACGTCATCAGCCATAAATATCCATACAAAAAAATGCATATTGTTTCACAAATAAAAAATATGTGACACAAGCTGAATGAGCATATTTTTTCCTTTTAAATCTCTACTAATTTTCGGTACATTTATCAAGCATTTTATTTTTTTCAGACAGAATAACAACAACTGTCTGTTTTATTTTTTATATTGTTTGCATTTTTGTATAAAATAAATAATAAAAATAATAGTAAAATGGAACTTTTATGTTGGTAGTAGGAGTGGGAAACTCACTTGATGTTGCTTGGCTACTCGCCCTTGGCAATATAGACTCACGCACGTTCTTGAACTTTACTCGCACTCTCGTCTTGCTGCCTCGTCCTCAACAATAACAACAGCTACAAAAAAATCTTTTCACTGTATATATAATATATATTCACACATATATATATATATATTACCCCGAGCAATAATATTTTTCAGAAAGAATAAAGAAATGGTATATAGGTATAAAGTTTGTAGGAGAGAAAGAGAGAGAAACAAAAAAATCTTAGGTACTTTTTTTCTGCTGAATGGTAACTATTTGGTATTCAAAGAGGAAGAAGACGAAGTGAATGTGGTAAAAAAAACAGTGTGGGAAATGCTTGTTACTCAATCTTTTTCAGATTTTTCTTTTTATTGCAGCACATACTTAAGTGTCTTTACAATTGTTTGGTATAGCGACAGTGAAAGAGAGAGAGAGAGAGAGAGAGAGAGAGAGAGAGGAGGTCGGGGCGTGTGAATGTCTTTGGAATGATGATGTCAGTTGGTTTGTTTTCTGTGCAAGTCCATGTGGCTCTCACTCTTCTCCTCTTCTTCCTTTTTTATATTTAAAGATGAGAAAAGTTGTCACATTTTATCATGATCATCAGAACATGCTTTTATGATGATGATGATGATAATCACGATCATGATCACGGCCACGAGATGATGCATTCTCATAAAAGCTTTTGCAGCTGGCAAGCTCGTACATAATAATATATTTCCCGACAATTTTTCTATTTGAATTTTATTTCAACTCATGTGTTATTTGTCAAACTCGCATAATATTTTTGTAGCAGGCAAGTAGTGGTAGTAGTAATAGGTTGTCAGGAAGGCAAGCGTGCCTTTTTTTCTAAGATGACTTGATGTAATGATGATAATGATTATGATGATGGTGGTGGTGGTGGTGGCAGCAGTAGTGCAAGCCACCACCATCCACCGACATCATCATCATATGACGACAGTAGATATTTTTTTATAAACTTTGTAGTATATGCGCCTACATCAACTTGAGAGTAATACGTGTGTGTGTGCCATATGTGGTGAGTATGTATGTGTGTGTGTGTGTGTGTGTTCGTGTTCGGCATAACATTATTTCTCTTTACAAGAAAGGAAGAATAGAAGGGAAAATAATGTGTTGTTGTCAGAAGTTGGCTGTCTGAAATATTTTGTTGGGCTGTATGGTGTACTACTTGGTATCATCAGCATGATCATCCTCCTCCTCCTCTTGTCTACATTAGTTGACCTGTTGTAATAATGCAAGATGACAAAGAAAGAAAGAAAGAGAAAGAGAGAGAGAGAAAACATGTACAAAGATGGTATCATCAGCAAAAGTAAGAGCATTATCAGAATTTTTCACAGAGAAAATAAGCGATGATGACAAGGATGATACCGATGAGGACGTTGATGATAATGACATCAAAAGTAAAGCAGGAGCAGCACCAGCAGCAGCAGTGGGAGCAATGGTTCTTTCAAACAAACTCAAGTCAGCAGCAGCAACAAAAAAAAAAGAGTCACAGAGTCAAGTGGTAGTATCAGGTTAACTTTTTTTTATACTCTGTCTGTCTCTCTTTGTATTTTTTGTTGCTGGGTTATATGTCTAGGTAATAAAAGAAAATAAAGTAGAAAAATAAGTGGAATTGAGGAAGGACAAAACAGGATGATGATGATGGCATTGGTGTTTCTTGCTCTCTTGTTATTGCAGATATTTTATTTTGGAGCAGTAGAGCATTGCCAAAATAATACACATCCATATATATACGATAACTATATGTTATTATATGAAAAAGCAGTGCTAGAATCGATGAATGGATCGATCGATCGACATTTTATGCTACATATATTTAGGTATGTAGGTATATATACATATATATATATGCATGTGCAATATATATGAAAAAGCAGTGCTAGAATCGATGAATGGATCGATCGATCGACATTTTATGCTACATATATTTAGGTATGTAGGTATATATATATATATGCATGTGCAATATATACATAGATATATATGTATATATGTATGTATTATTTAATATCGTCTGCTGGTCCGTTTTGGTTTGGCGTGACGGTGCTGTGCTCTCGATTGTCGTTGTGATGATGATGATAGTGACATGACACACTAATAACGAAAACAGGAGAAAAAGACGATAGAAAAAAATTGAAGAAGAAAAGAAGGAGAAGGGCAGACTACAAACCTATTAGGTAACTGATTCTGAGGAAAAGTAAGAGTAGACTAGACCGAGACTTATCATCACACGAACCATCATCATGATAATCATGCCGATGATGGTGATCAGAGAGAGGATGTGTAAAAGGGAAGAAAAGGAAAGGGAGAGAGAGAGAGAGAGAGAGAGGGAGAAAAAAGGGAATGCAGACTGACACAATAAGGAACATGAGCCTGCCATTATCATAATACATAATAATAACAATAAGGTAAACAAGAACGGAAGTTGGTGTTGCTTTCTCTCTCTCTCTCTCTCACTTTCTTGCTCTCGCTCTGAAGGAGGAGAAAGCTGTTGACTTGCTATGAAAACTGATTGTGATTGTGTGTGAGTGGAGTGCATGCAGAGAAAGAGAGCAAGATATAGAGGAAGATCAAAAGGAAGAAAATGATTGCTGGTTGTGATAAAAAAAAAAAGAGGACACGAGACACACACACACACACACACACCATTTATATATCTGTATAAACATATGCATAATAATAATATTCTTATAATATGCATGTATAATAGATCTACAGAGTATTTAAGGACAAACACGACACGGAAATAAACGACGTCATCTGTCTTTGACACGAAATGGGAGAGAGAATTTTCGCCGTCAAGTTGTAGAAAAAGAGTATAACAGATAGCCAGATACACAGAGAGATACCTACATTGAAATACAAGTAATTTATAAAATAGGAAGCCAGTCTTTTCCCCGAGATATTATTGCAATGACTTACTTTCACTCTCTCTCTGGATATTTGCTCAAGCTGTAGATGAGCTTGGATGGTATTTAGAAAATAGAATAAACAGGGACAATTTATAGAGCAAACTTTGTAATACTTGTTGGGATGATGAAGGTTCATAAATGGAATAAAAATATGGAAAATATAGAACGCTTCTAATAAACGCTTTGAAAGTATGTCGCCGTAATAAATAAAATTATACTTTTTATACACTTGCCATCAAGATTATAGAATACAGATTGTTATTGATTATGCTAGCATTTATATTCTTCTTGTTGTAATTTACGACAATTAATTTGCCGGCTAAAGTCATTTTTTTGGTTATTTGTTTTGGAAATGTTTAAAGGTAGTGTGTGGACCTCTGATAAAATGTATGCTTGCTTGGACGAGGAAGTAAATTATTTCCGCTTTCTTTCTATTCTATTGGTATATAATATATAATAACTGCCCGTATACTGCTTTTTCATTAACTACCGAAAGCATTTCATGCTTGAAAGATAGTTAATCCAATCACGGTGTCTGTCTGTCTGTCTGTGAGCACTCTGTGCCCTGATAGTAGATAGGCGAGATATGGCCGTTGGAAAAGTAGCGGTTATGTACTCTCTCTCATGGCAAACTTTATGGCAAACTGCATGACCATAACCATCTTGAACATTTTCCTTTCGCTAGTTACCAATTCCAGGTTTAAACTTTTTTATTTAACTATACATTATATACACACACATCAAAAAATAATAATGGATTGATTGTATTACATGTAAGTACATTACCGGGAGAAAAAATAAATAAATTCTGAAAATAGATTTTAAGTATTCAACAACAAAAAAGAAGATCCCTTTCTATTTCTATACACGACATATACAACGTGATAAGTGTAATGTTGTATAATGTCCATATTACATCGCTGTGCCAGCACCAGCATAAAAAATGCATGCATGTAAAAAAAACCTAAGTAAAAGGTATATGTCAATATATTTATGGCACTTTTCCATCTCCGTCCATCCGGAATATTTACATGAAACATCAGCAGAAAAAAAAGGTAAACAAAAAAAAATACTTACTTGGGAGGAATACTCCATTATAAATTATGCGTATATGTTACATGAAGAAGAAAAAAACAGGATGACACAAGAAGAGTAGGGGAAAAAGTAGTAGTGGTAGGAAAAGTGATCGAAAAGCTATAATCCCTTTGTACTCCCATACCATCAGAGCCGCTGCTACTACCATCATCATCCATCGTCCTCTCTTCTTCATTCTTCTTCTTCTCCTCCTCATCCTCCTATCTATCTATCTCTCTACTCTACCAAACCAACAAACAACAAACTCTAGAGAGAGAGAGAGAGAGAGAGAGAGAGGGAGAAAAAAAGTGTGCACACACTCTATACACACAAAATTCACAATTTTATTTATAAATACCTTCTGTCTCTTAGCTTTCTTCTGTCATCATCATCATCATCAGCAGCATGAGAAACTTGTTGTGCGTAGGAAAAAAAGGTATAGAGAGAGACAAGCAAAGAGAGAGAGAGAGAGTTAGAGAAACGAAAAAAAATAAAGATTTCCCTTGTGACTCCCCATCTTTCTCCCAGTCTCTTGGTGAGTGAGTTGAGTATATCTATCTGCTTTCTCTCTCTCTCTCTCTCTCTCTCTCTCTCTCTCTCTCTCTCTCTCTCTCTCATATCTATCTGCTTTCTCTCTCTCTCTCTCTCTCTCTCTCTCTCTCTCTCTCTCTCCGTCTCTCAGCAGACTGGCTCCCTTTTTTACTCCATTCACTTTCCATCCCCAAAATCAGATGAGATTTCCAGTTTGCATAAAAGCTAGACCGAGTACAAGTATGTGGGAGCTACATACATACATAGTACGGTAGTAAGAGAGCCGGCCAGAAAAAAAAGCAAGCTTTAAAATTGTTTCAGTCTCCCTGTCTCTCTCCCTTTTTGTATAGCCACCACATACCTACATACATACATACATATATATATATATATTTTCCCTTCTTGCGTCTTCTCTTGAGCCATCATCATCCATCCCTTTTTTTCTCATTACTACTTTTACTTTTCTCCTTTTTTCCACTCACTCCCGTCACCATCATCCATTCTCTTCTTTTTTTCTCCTACCTACTCTTATTTCTACTGCTACTTGTCTCACTTTGTTATATTTACAATAATATTGTGTGTCGCTCCTCTTATCCACTACCAAAGCTTTCTTTTGCCCCTCTCTTCTTCTTCCTTTTATACAAAAGTTGTGTGTGTGTATGTCGTGTCGTGTTGTGGTAGTGACTATATATAATATGGTGTGTAAAAAAAGCTTGATATGAGATGATATGCTTTTTTTCCTTTTCTTTTTTTCTCCCTCTTTTGCTTTTGGGACTCATCTTTATCCTTTTTTTTCTTTTCTTCAATCTTACTTTACTTTACTTACTTAGTGTTCATGAAAGTTGAGCAGCATAGTAGAGTAGTGCCATCAAAAGTAAAGTGAGTGAGTGGGCTGTTTCCGCTTTCTATACTGTAAAGTGGAATGCCACCACATTGCACTCACACACATATATGCATACATACACACACAAGAAGAAGAAGAAGAAGAAGCAAGCTTGCCACATACCACCATCATACAAGTATCATCATCATCATCATCATCATCTCTTGTCTCTTATATTATCCAATGATACATGTTATTCTTTAGGTGAGTGACGCTGAGTGAGTAAATATGGTCGTCTTTTACTCTTGACGGATTCATCTTTTTTTCTTTCTCTTTTCCTTTCTTTCAAAAGATTACATATAATATATGTACTTCAGTCTGTATACATAAAAAACACAATGTACTCTCTGTACAAACATAATATTATATATTTTTTTTGCTTTCATCCGTCGTCGCCACTACAACCAACCCTACGTATACATATTTATATATTGTAAGGGTCTAAAAAAAATGATAGGATAGAGAGAGAGAGAGAAAACAAGAGACTTGTATATATATATATATATATTAGATTTGCTTGTGAAAAAGTGCTCACATCTTTCCATTTTCTTCCCTATGCACACTACTCACACTCGCACAAGCTAGAGCAGCCCGATCTCAAGTCCGCAAGTCAAGTCCGTAGAGGAGAAAAGCATTATTATAATACAATATGTACCTACCAGCTATCGGTTCGCAAGAGTATCAAATGTCAGCGTTATCTTCCACTCTTGATGAAAATCATCATCATGATCATCCTCATTGTTTGTTATCTTCCAACAGATGACTTTACTTATTGTAGTGGTTGGGTATATTGAGGAGGAAGAGTGAGCGAGTCACTGAGTGATTGAGAAGCTGTGATTATTTCAAATGAAATGGAGACTATATTTAGATATAGCAACACACAAACACAATATACCATACAGATATTCTAAAAGAGGGTAACATACGAGTGAAAAAAAAAGTTTTAAAAGAAAATGATAATGTATAAAAATCCATCTTGCTCTTGTTTCACCTGTAAAAAAGGGATGAAATGAAATGTATGCAAAGTCGTTGTAATATTACATCCAAGTACATAATATTGCCTTACTAGACACACATACAAATGTATATATAGTGCATGTAACACAAACCATCTTTTTTTTAAACCTTTGTAATCCTATTTTCTTCTTTTCTCTCCTTTCTTTCTATTACAATTTTCATTTTAAATGCAACATAACATGAGGATTTACAGATTTTTCACCATGTATATATGTTGTACATGCAAATATTTTTTAAAAGGCTAGACCAATTTATTTATTTTCTGGGGAACAAAAAAAGAACGAAGATAACAAAATAAATGCAAGTACTATGAGCCGGGTGACAGGAAAAAGTCAAGTTGATTATATCCTTTTTTTCTTGTTTTTTATTCCTGTGATTTTGGTTTATTTTATTCTTTTTACCGCCTTACTACTTTCATCACCACCACCACCACCACCATATACAAAAAAAATATATAACGTAGGATCATCCGCTCAGAACACAAAAGACATTCTCAACAACAAACCAGTACAACATTTTTCACGCTCTTCTTCTTCTTCTTTTTGTACTACTACCTTTGCATAACAACAGACAAAAAAACCACCACACCAAATAAAAAGAAAAATCTGTCAATATATACTACTCGTTTGTGGAGTTTCCTTCTCGGTTTGTTACTCTGTGTTATACATATTTATGTATGTGTTTGTGAGTGATCACATTACCATTTGTTATCCATTTCCTTTCACCGAACGATAGAAGAAAAAAATACTTGCTAATGTCAACCATCCCTACCACCACCACCACCACCACCAGCAGTACTACTACTACTACTACTGCTGCTGCTGCTGCCAAACAACACTTTTTCTCTCTTTCTTTTTTACCGGCGTCACCATTACCATCTGCCCCCGGAAAACACACAAATAAATAAATATATATATACATATACACATATAAATAATATATTATTATTATTTATTTATTTATTTTTAAAACAAAGGTGCACTGCTAAAGTGCATGCACTTACATTTCAACTCATCGTCGTTTTACAACAAAAAAAAAGATAAAGTTTTTTTCTTTCTTTCGTCGCACATCAGCGAAAAGTGCAAATATATGCATACAAAGTGGTGTATAATACATACATACAAGCTATATACTTTAGGCATACATTTTTTTATATTCATTTATGCACTTGTCTTTTCACCTTAGATACTACATGTCTATATGTTTTCTTTCTACTTTATTCCACCTCAACAAAAAGTAAAATAAAAAGGAGAAAAAAAGAAATACAAAGTTTGAAACAGGAAAGGAAACATGGAAGAAAAGTAAGATATAAATATGAAGAGGTGTTGTCGCTTTAGCCTCACTGCCAATCTTTTTCTTTCTACTTTGTATTATTTTTTTTGCTTGTGGGACTGTTGCATGTTCTGACGACGAAGTAGCGATGATGATGATGATGATCATCATCATCATCGTCTCAAGTCGGAACTGAACTAAAAAGTACAACCTTTCCAACTTACCACACTACTACTACTACTACTGGCATGATCAGATTTTGATGTGCTGATAGTGTGAGAGCTCTGCTCTTTTTTTTACCAAGAAATAATAAAACAAACTTGGTGGAAAATGTAACACATGCATCTAAGAAAAGCACACTTTCTTCTCCCCACAAAAAAATGCACTTTCAATGAAACTTTGTTAACTTTTCTTTCTTTCTTCTTGTGCTTGAGTGAATGGGCTTGCGTTTTGAAGTAGGAAAAAAGTATAACTTTGTTTAATTTACCTGTAATTTCTCGGTGTATTTTTTCTTATTCTTAAAATGCACCACTAAAATTTAGGGAAAAAACACATACAAAAATGAACAGTGGAAATATGAGATGATTCTCTCTTTTTTCTGGAAAAACACCATCCCTCATTTTCTGGGAAAACGATTTTTTTTTTCGTTTTGTATTTCATGTGGGCGTGTTTCTCAAAATTGTCTACAATGTTTTTTTTAAAGCATGGAATGGGATACCAAAACATGAAATTTGAGCATTTTCCTCTTATTTTATACTTGTTAAACTACAAACAGGTTAACAAATTTCGTACAAAGTAAAATGAGAAAAAAAGAAAGAAAGAGAGAATGAAATGATGATGAGGATGATAGGATAGGGGTAGGTACTAGTACTCTAGCATTTCTTGTAGATGCCCATGTCCATCATGTTTTGAATTTTGTTTACTCTTTTCCCTTGTGCTCTCTCTCCCATGAAACGGATAAAATTCTTCAAAAAAGGCACAAAAACATTTTAGCAACCACCTAAATAGCTCCCATCTTTTTTATTTCTTCTTTCATGTAAGCAAACACAAAGTGGATGTTTATGAGCATGATGATGATAATGACGACGGTAATGATGATACCATATTTAGTTGCAAAAGAAAACAAACAGAAAATGAGCATCATCATCATCATCATCATCATCACGATACATTATGTGGAATGTGCTTTTTGCTTACTACTTTTTTTATGTGTAAGGGTACACGTGTGCCTCCACTTGTGCCATTTTTGCATTTCTCACTCTCTCAAGTATTTTTTTTTCTATATCCATCTTTCCAACCATATATGCTTTTCATCTCTGGCTTCTCCTCCTCATGATTTGTAGAGAAGGATGAAAGCCTGGTTGCAAGTTTTATGTATGTATGTGTGTGTAAATATGTATGAGAGCTGACCAAATGGAATGTGAGGAGGATGTTGTTGTTGTTGTTGATGATGATGATAATGATGAAAATGAAAGGTACATTTTCCTGTTTACATTTTCTATTTTTTTTCCCCAGCATTAACATCATCCTAGCCTTTTATATTCTCTGGGAGAGTTTATCTTGTGCAATGACTACTACTACTTCCTTCCTTGCAAGATAAAAATTTGCTAAATTGTTGAGTCAGATGATGATGGTCATCATCATCATCAACATCATCAGCAACATCATCATCACCAGACAAAAATAAATACACATTATTTGAACACACAAATGTACGCGCGCATGTTTGTACATGTATACATTAGTATGCAATTATTACGAACCAATAATAATAATCCGTAAAAATGTAGAACTAACTAGAGCTTGTTTTACAAAAAATATAAAATCCCATTCAAAATGGCAACGTGCCTGATATTTAAAAAAAAAGCAATTGAAAGTTATAAATGGATTTCTTTTTTAGAAATAGAACAAGAAAAAAAACCAAATAGAGACATTAAACACACAAGTATGTGTACATGCATAATTTATATATGATTGTGTTGTTAAAAATCGTAATAGGAAAATTGTACCCGGGGAAGAAAACATGC
>JAHZNC010003080.1:9315-33261 GCA_027744095.1 Zhuqinia jingwanae
GGTTGAGAATGGAGCAATCAAAATGCAAAGCATCTTATGCCAAATTTCAAAGCAAGCAAATTGCACTGAACCACCATAATCATAAAAACAGGTTTTCCAACAAAACGATTAGCTATTAAACATAGATATAAAGTATTTTGATCACCGTTGAATTACAATCTAATCAGTTGCAAAAAGAGAAATTGCAGATACTGCAATTGCCAGTTTTTCGTTGTTGCAAATCGTTTGAAATCTTGCATCATGTTTATCACCTCAAGAAGCTATGCTAGCTAAGATATATATAATTTATGCGAGACACCTGCGATGATGTTATGTAAGGGAAAATGTATGTAGTAGGTATATACATACATATGTATTTGTAGTAGGTATACATTGTATGGTAACGACCTTTTATGTATATTTTTTTAATTGAACTTTTGTTTAGGGAGCTTGGGACAGCTTGGCTCCGGTTTAGCAAGAATTTTTCGGATGAAATATGGGAAAGAAAATGTGTTCATGTCTGATATTCGGAAGCCCTCGCGCGACATCACCTCCAGGGGACCGTACATTTTCGCGGATGTTCTGGATTACAAATGTCTGCAAAAGATTATCGTGACTCATCGCATTGACTGGGTCGTACATTTCAGTGCTTTGTTAAGTGCTGTGGCCGAGTCAAATGTAGCACTGGCTATGCGAGTTAATATTGAAGGTATTTTAAAAATACATATATTTATTTTATGACTTAGGTATATATTATTACTTTCTCACATCTATTTTACCTTAAAGACAACGCGTCTCACAATACCCCCGACTGTATCAAAAAACCTTGTACGTCACAGATAGTCAGACGAATGGAAAGTAGGTTGACTCCTTTCATTCTTTTGACATTACAATTACTTTCACACACGCGATGAAATTATTATGGTTTTATGTTTGCAAATAGTGTGCAAAGGAACTTTTGATATAAACACAAAAACTTCCAGCCGATAGTTATAGAATAGAGCCTGTAATAGAGCGTTGATTTGATACAAAAAAGCCTTGGGTGACTTAAGCCCATTGTCAACGGGCAATGAACGCTTTGAATTCTTTCTGTCTCACTTACGTCACGTCCAACCAGTCGTAATCTGGGAAATCATTCAATAGTATCTACAATACCGGCTTGATATCTAATGTAACAATTGACTGACTATGTACTACGGAACATTGGCATATTCACAAGGTAGAAATCGGCATGCATTTATGGGCATGTGGCGTGAGTTGCAAATATGAGGAATTAACAATGCAGAGACTTTTGTAATTGGATATTAAATTGCAGAAAAAACAATGAAAGAATGAATAAACGAAATGTAATGGATACATATATCTGAAACATTTTTCCATTTTCATGTTTTCATTTAGGCACACACAATGTGTTGGAATTGGGAAATCAATATGGATTGCGAGTATTCATACCGAGCACAATCGGAGCGTTCGGACCAGAAAGTCCAAGAAATCCAACGCCAAATGTAACCATACAGCGTCCCAAGACTATTTATGGTGTCTCAAAGGTAAAGAACGGTAAACCGTATTCAGTACCAAGTTGTAGTAAGCATGCCTTGCAGTAAAACTAAGATTTCCATTAATTTCATATGGATATTTAATATTCTCAAATATAGGTTCACACTGAACTGTTGGGTGAGTATTATCATCACAAATTCGGATTGGATTTTCGCTGCTTGCGTTTTCCAGGAGTTCTGTCCAGTGATACCCATCCAGGAGGTGGAACAACAGGTTCGATCAAACTGTCTTTTGCTTTGAAACGTCTCACTGTACCTTTATTTATGGCCATATCACACGACTGTTCATTTTGAATTTCTGCAGATTATGCCATTCAAATATTTCATGATGCTCTCAAGGATGCCCAATACACATGCTACCTTGGGCCAAATACGCGTCTGCCCATGATGCATGTTGATGACTGCCTTCGCTCAGTAGTGGAATTTATGGAACGGCCCCAAGAATCACTACCAGTGAGAACGTACAACGTTGCGGGTGCAAGCTTTACTCCAGAAGAGCTGGCCACAGAAATCCGCAAAACTATTCCACATTTCGAAATCAATTACCGTCCTGATCATAGACAGGCCATTGCTGACAGCTGGCCAGAGGTTTTGGATGATTCTGCTGCAAGAAATGATTGGAATTGGAGGCCTGAGTATAACACACAGAGAATGGCTACTTCAATGTTAAATGACCTTCGTCCAGTTTACCAGCAATCTCATGGTATTGAAAATGAGATATTGACAAAACAACAAGCAACATTTGCAGCTTGATGATCACGATGTATGTAATTGTAGAAACTCACATCACGATGCGAATTTATAAGCTGTTACTGCAAGAATCGCACTATATACATATATAGCTGTAGTAATTAACATAATTATGGAATAATTTTGTAAACAATAACATTATAATTGCGTATTATTGTTGTTATATAATTTTTCAAAACAATATCACCTTTTTTAGCTGCGTATTAAATGTATGTATTTTTAGCAAGAGCGTTTGTGGGGCAATGAGAGAACTTGCGTGGTCAACATTTACACAAGTAGGGGGAAATTGGTGTCGACGTTACAAGACTAAGCTTACGTTTACGACGTAGGGCATAATAATTATTATTTAAACTTTAAGACAGTATTATATTAAATGTTAAATACTTAAAAACAAACATATATTGATTATATTATATATATTACAACTTTAAATTCCCTAGTTAATAGTGCACGGGCCTTTAAAGTTACTGGACGACGGTGCATCGTGTGAATGTACGAAATAAAAAAATGTACTTCATCAGGTGCTCACGCTGTAAAGTAAATATAATAATAGAAGAATAATGGCACATTGTAATTTATCGAAAAACTCATTAAACTAATAAATAAAAAATGACATCCACATGTATAAAAACGCATTATCCAAAAAGTAATTCATTTGACATATAATTATTATAATTCAAATTGCATATATAAATGGGACGACACACGTAATACATAATTCTTTGGATGCTTAAAACAAAGTACTCACTACTTTACTATTAAAAATATTTTTAGCTTTTTGAATCATGTATTTTAGGTCGACTTTTGTGTAGGGATTATTATTATTATTGTACAACAAAAACAAAATAACTTGGTAGGGAAATACAAGGAATATCCACAGACAAGATATAAAATGCGTGAATAGGTACTAGTACATACACAGTAAAGTAAATCTATATCACATAATATAGGAGGTAATTCTGATACATTCGTTTCATATCAGTCAGTCAATCCATTCAAGTCAGTCATCATTTGTACTTCTAATTATGTATATCGGTCATTAACTCTGACTCACACACACATTTATACAAGATGCATAAATCAAGAGATAAACGTACAAAAACATGAGGGCAAATATATTTTGATTTACGACATTACAGGCTGTAATTTACAGCTACTTTATAAATTCACATTAGGTATATATGTACACAAGTCACATGTGCTACTAAAATATATTTGAGGTCTTCAAATTTATATCTCCACTCTTTGCTGACTTGATTTTAACGCTCAGATAATACAGTTATCGCTAAAGGTTTGTTATCATTCCCAAGCATCCAAACTTCATTCCTTCTGCTCCAGAACTTGGTCGGAGAATCATATCCATTGACGAAGTGTATGGCCCTTGGACCTTGATTTTGTTCGTAGTAAATAATACTTGAATTTCTCAATGTTGCAGCCAAGGAAAGCATTTGTTCTTGCTCCAACTCCTGAGTTGAATACCCTCCGTATCGTCTGGAAGAAGAACGTTTTTTTAAATGACAATTTAACACACAATTATTTTGGGTAATTCACATGTACAAATTTGTGCATTATGCTAGGATAAATGCATTAATTTAAAAAAAACTTTATCTGAATACAATTCCTATGGGTCATCTCATGTAACAACATGCATACTACTTCAGAGGTAACATTTTGATACAAAAATCACGAGTGCAGTTTTACGTTTAATTTGCTTACTGCGAATATACGTGAAGTTCAGGGAATGAGACTATTCTGACTTTTCTGTTCAGTGGTGTTGGGGGATTACGCTGAAATTCTTGCGGAATGAAGAAACACATCTCATACGAGTACAAGTCTCCATTCCTATGGTCAATTTTTGTGGTCACTGGCACAGTCATTTCTAGCTTCTGATCTAAATAGTGAATGAAGAAAAAATATAAATAAAGTAATAAACATACATTAATTTATTTATTACTAGCTATTATAATCGTTTATTAGCTACGTGTATGAAATTAATGCTAATTTATGCGATGCTTCATGTCAGACATTATTAAATTATTACTGTTTTACAATGTCCATATTCATTAGTAAAATGTAGCTTTTTATGTTTACTATACCGTTAATTTTTTCATGAAAAACGATACAAAAATGATAAAAAAAATATAATGATACGATTCATCTACTCGATTATCTCCACGACTTTGCATGTAAGGTCATATCATTTCTTCTTCTTTTTTTGCAAAAATACCGCGGTTCAGAAGTTCAAAATATTCACTCGCACTGGTTGTGAGCTCGTCGTGACTATTTGTAAAAATAATTGATTTGCAATAATTGGAATGTACTTGACATGCTTAAAACAAAATTGCAATTGCTGTTAGAAATTTCTTCAATTCTTCACAACATCAGATAATAAACAGCTTAGGCATTTCAATAATGCGTACAAAATCAACAAAATTATGCTGAAAATGTGAAATGATGTGCAATGATATGGATAACATAACAAGTGGAAGTGTTATTGCTATTAACGTCAAATTACCTGAATCATTTTCCCCCTGTATATATTTGTACAGTCTCATGAACATGTCTGAACGCTTTGTGTCCTTTGATGTTGGTTCAAGGAATTGTTCTGTACATACCCACTTTCGTGCAGCATAACGGCGCTCCTCAATGTTCTATAAGATTAAAAAGGACATTTTCAAAATCGGGTTTCAAAGCAAATTACTTCGTTTTCCAGAGAAATTTTATCGACAATGTAGATTCTACATTTGCTTTCCACTGCTAACATATTTTACACACTCCCAAAATCCCAATTATATTGGACTGGAGTAAACTTACATCGGTGATATTCCGCACGAGTATATACGGTGGCTCTTCATAGCTTCCAAAGAAGGACATGACCCAATCGAAAATTGGTACTAGCTGAGCTTGCCCCACATTTGAACATAACACGAGCACAAATATTGCCCCAAACGCAAACGATTTTCGTTGCGACGTATACATGATTGGAAGTGTGGTGTATTAATAATAAAATAATAATCCAAGTTTTATTGATAACGTCTGGGAAAAATGCAGTATTAATTAGTTAATTAATTTGCTATTGCATCAAATTGGCACATATTCACTGGAAACTGCAAACGGCAATAATGCAAAACACTTGTCTCACTCATTCTGAGTTCTCATGCCACCGGCCCGTGTTACGTGACATTGCTGCAATAATCAGGCCGATGTGTATCTACATACATTTATGAGCAAAAGGACAAAATCAATTATTGGCAAAATGAGGTTAGTCAATCAGGATAGTATCTTGTTTGTAAACTTGATATATTACCGCTATGCCATAAATTATGTATGTGGAAATTCCTAAGTTTTAATATCACACGTTTTTAAACAAACACGATGTATTAAGCTTGGCTTGTAAAATGATAATTTGGCCCCACTACTATTTTGTTCAAGTTATATAATAGGTCATGTTTCAATAGCACTACTATAATCGATACACATATATGCACTAAATATATAATGAGTTGAGTGGACTATCAGCTTTAAGTAACGAGTTAGAATAGAAAGGGTGAATTAAGCAAAGATATTTAATTTACTTCTTTCACATGACTTAGACAAGAGCTTGGAGTATACATAGTCCGTATTCCTGAGCACTCAACTACAAACTGGCCTGATTTTTTGAGATTCTACGAAGAAGGATACATTTTATTAAATATTATGCACACACGTCATCATATGCATGTCATTTTTTCAGCTCGGTAATTATGTATACATGTATGTATGTATGTATGTCTTTTGCACATGACAAATATTTCCAGTATATACCAATTTTCGGCCTAAACTATTATTTTGCTTGTAACGAGCTAGTAAGCATATCTATGTAATTTAATATTTTAATTATGTATAATAATTTAGGAGCTTAATGGAACTTTTATTGCAAATATTAATCATCCAGCATTTCGAGTTTATCATTGCAATCGCGTACCCATATAATTAATTGATGTTAAAATTCGTCCCTGCATTCCTTATAAAAGCTATATCTCCTTTTGCACTTGAAGTCTTGATTGTTGAAAATTCAAATGAAGATAAAGTGCCATGTCAAATTTTCATCAAAGGCATCATTGAGAATGGAGTAGACGAAACCAGAAAATATCTGGTAAAGAAGACGTTGGACGTTAAAATATCGTGGTCCGCAGCGTATGTATTTAATAATTACGAGTTTGGGGCATTAAGTTATTTATGCTGTACTTAGTGTATTTGTACTCAAATTTTGTTTGATAAAACTTTTTATTTTGACACATCGTGGTTCCTTTTTTTACTGCGTTTGATTTTGTTAGATATAAAACCTCATTGAAAGCCAAAACATCGATTTTCGGGATTTAATAATAATTATTATAACTGAGTGTAAATAAATATGACAAATTCAATATTGCATACATTACAAAAATACATGTCAACAACTAAATCCGAAAATAAGGAATAACACAGCAATCGACTCGTCCCAAAATTAAATGTTATTCTACACATAGTATTAGTAATCAAGTTGGCTGAAAAGTTCATCATCCGCATCCATATCCAAAGCAGAGTTGATATCGGTCACATCCATAGGCTCACTAGATTGTTCATCTTTTTGATTTTGCGTGCTTCTAGATCCGTCTTTATAATAAAGGGTACGGCGAGCTTCCACTTTGTCTTTACGAATTCAAACAATCTAGTTAATAATTAATTCGACAAACATAATACAAAATCAAAATCAAATAAGACCGACCTTCCGCTTTAATAGTTTTCTTTCCAGTTAATACGCTGCGACTTTCCATAAAATATTGATTCGGATGGTTGACGCCTCCGTCAACTGTGTGCTTGTCATGAGTCCATTCGAAGTAGCGCTGACATGCGATTTGGAAATGCTTATTTTCCACAAGATTCATTATCTCCTTGATACCTGTTGCAAAAAATTTGAGGGTCGAATAAGAATTTTGTACTACATTTAATGATTAATAATACTATTAAAAATGTGTTCATATCATCTAACCTTCTTGCGCAATACAAGCATCTACAAGTTTTACCCGGAGCGGAGTGGCATCACTGTGCCTAAATGGACAACCATGATGATCGCCAGGTCCCACACTTGAGTTTATAACTTTCATACAACTATAAGGAGTGTAGTCGGCTCGTTTCCCCTCTTTTCCGTACATATGCCTTATATTGTACAAATACTGCTTGTCAAACTAAAAACACCACAATATATATATTTTGATAATGTATGTTTGAGCCAATAACTATGATCGCAAACGGTTTCAGTCAAAAAGATACCCACCCTTGAGGAGTCAATTTCTGGGCGTTTAGTAAAGTTGTGGCGCCAAAAATTTGTGGCTTCCTCCATTTGAACACCGAGACCTTTGAAAAACAGCCCAAGCTGCAGTCTTCCCCAATGCTTCAAATGATGTTCCTTTTGAACAATTTCATAAACATGCTTCATACATAGAGGAAATGATTTTTCTGCAAACTGCGAATAAAAAAATCATAAAAATGTTCATACAAAAAATACACCACAGAATACTGACCTAGAAAGTTAATAGACTAATAATTAATTCAGTTTTGTAATTACAGTTGAAAGTTGAGCTACAGTAACTACATCACCAGATTTCCCAATGCTAGCATCAGTCCCCAAATGTCGCTTTTCAAATCCAGCTATCAAAGGGCGAAGTCTTTCATCATCTTCCACCAAGTGAATTTTCTTTTTGATAATCTAAAAAAACAAATTTGATGCGTATAAGTTTCATATAATATCAGATAACTTAATAATTTCGGCTGCTTCATTGTGGTACTTGACTTTGACATTTAAATAATTGTATATTGTTAGTCTTACCGAGAGTGATTCAGACAAATAGCTTCGAAACTTTAAACACATCACAGTGCCCAACTCATTTTGAGGGACGTAAGCGTATCCATTGTGCAGAAAAACATTCCGAGTTCTAACCAAATCCAACGCTTGCGTAAAGTGCACTTTGTATATATCGCGGGGCAAGTGACCGTGAATTGTGAATGTCGAATCCAAAATTTGCTGACCAAATTTTTCGACTTCTTCTGCCTGGTCATAACACAGGAGGACACACATGTGTATTAATAATGAATATGCAAATTACATGATAATTGATGAAATAAAATTTACCCTACTATAAATTAAAGAAATTAGCTTACTTTAGCTTTCTCATATGGAAGATCATGCTTTTCTATCAATGAATCAAGGTCTCCAGAGTTGGACATTATCAACTTTGCTCGAAAAAGATCTACCTCCATAGATATTAACCACTTTCTCTGTTCGTCAGTCCTAGAAAGAATCATAACACTCGGTAAGAACAGTAATAATAATTTACGATGAAAATAACTGTAATGTTTTAAGATTGAATGCGTATAGGAATGGGTACCTGGCGAATGCCAATCGAAGCAAGAAATGAGCGATATGATCGATTTTCCTAGACTGAAGATGATCATCACTCGAGTACTTTGAACCATAGCTAAACTAGAAAGAAAATTACGACTGTTAATTTAATGAGCTTGTCGGTGACCATATGATTAAAAGTAAGTAATTTCCATCTATATTATATGTGTATAATTATTCATTATACCAAGACTTCGTAAGTTGGTAATTGATTTCGTTTAATTTCTTGTCGAATGTCCTGATAATATTCTTGGGAAAATTTGGCATCATGAGTAAGATTTATCCTTTCAATTAAACGCAACACTGTGGAATTCCAACAAACGAAATGAATTATAATTACAAACAATATAACAAATGCAAATGGATTAATAAGTTTTCATGGAAGACATTAAAGATCAAGTCATCTCACGCGTATTAATAAATATAGAATAATATGTATTCACTTTACACAATTTTTATGACAATTTGCAATATTTGCATATTATTATACAATTTATAATATGATAACTAACCCCTTGAGGCAACTTACATTTTAGCCTTTCAACTGCATATTTCTCAAATTCTTCTAAAGAGATGGAATACGTTGGTGCTGACAGGTAGAAATTAAGGGGATGGGGGTAAATCTCCGCGAGTTCAGCATCCAAGTCGGCGATTTGATGTTTTGCTCGACGTGTGGCTAATAAGCTTTGAAAGCCACTGCTACGTGCAGCAGGCCTGTTAGAAAAAATACACCTAAACCTTTAATAGATGCCAACAAGGACAACGATTTTACTTCGCTAACCGTGTAATCTAGTTCCAATGCTCAATCATCAATAAATTAGCGTAAATATAAACCTTTAATAGATGCCAACAAGGACAACGATTTTACTTCGCTAACCGTGTAATCTAGTTCCAATGCTCAATCATCAACAAATTAGCGTAAATTATTATCACATACCTTTTCGCGCTGAAGTTTGCGATTCCACCAAAATCCATTGTCGTTTCGTTATCACTTGGATCCAAAAGTGAAAGCAATGAAATGATAGCGCGAGTAAATAGTAAATCTAAATCACTAACCCACTTCCGAAATCGATTGCTTCCGTCAATTAGACAATTTTCTTGCTACCGGTCTCAGCTCAACATGAGCAACAAGTTTGTTTTATATCATTATTCGGTTAATGTCAGCAAAACACTACTACAAAAAAATCTTTTTGCACTGAAAACAGACAGAGTCTCGACAAAATAATGAATGACGAATATAAGACACGCTTTTACATTTAACAAAAAATAACACCAATTTGTTTTATTAAAAAATTAAAAGCAAACATTTTATTTTCTCTCTCCCTGTCTGAAAAATGTCTTTGTGTTGTTACTCTACTTCATGATGATACTTGCAAACATACGCAATCAGCTTGTCTGGCTTGGCGGTACAAAGAAATGAACCGCAGTCGCAGATTACCTCAGGAATTGGCATAATCCCACCAACCTTAAATGAGACCTTTTCCATATATTATTGTGCTACTGTTTGTTTGTGTTTGTTTTTGTAAAAGGCTGCAGAGGATGGTTAGTAGGGAAAGGTGCAGCAAACAGAAAAAAGCAGAAACCACCTTGAAAGCAATCACTGCAGTTTACTCTCTAGTCTGATTTGTATTTGTACTAGAAGGTATATGATATTAATAATATACTTAGTTGTTACTCACTTAACATTAAAATACTCACTCTTTTCTTTGTGTGATGAACAACAACATACACAGATCGGATCACATCTGATTAATAACAGTGCACACATCTGCTGCTTGGATGCTGATGTGTGATTGATTTTTAGACTAGAAACAGTGAAGGTGTGTATAACAAAATGAATTTAAATTGATTGATGCATCAATTTATTGACGTCTACTCTTAAAAATCGTCCTTTAACCTTTGTTTTTAGGTAACAAATTTACACAGTGTATCTCAGACTCAAGCTGAAATTATTAGTATTTTTTTGTCATTCTAATTCTAATGGTGCTAATGTAGTCGTCAAAAATGATATAATTAGCATCATTTAAATATGTGTGTAAAGTTTAAAGAAACCCATGTAATGTAATTAATTATTATTATTGTGCGAGTCATTTTTTATATATCTGCCTGATTAACTACTCATCGTCGACATTTTCAGGTGAGCATTTAATACCTGCTTTATTTTGGAAAAGTCAACAACTAATGATGGATTAAGCTGTAAAAAACTAATTGTAACGTCTAATTTGATTTTTAAATGCAGAAATGTCATAAACTACAACATTCCAAATAGCTGTTTAATTGGAAGTCTACATGTTTGGGTGGCTCAAAAGTCTTCAAACAGGTGTACTTAACAGGACAAACAACTTACGAAATTATACAATTAATGTTAGAGTTTTAAAATAATTTATAAGACCCTGGGTTAGCGTATATACCAACAAATTTATTAATTGGGAGCAGTCTGGTTTGATTTATACAAGAGTAGCAAAGGTAAAAAGTGAATTTCGTACTTATAAGGAAAATAGATCAACAACAAATTACTTCTAATCACAGTTGTAGCCATATTATGTTGGTTGTACTTATTTGTTAACTTATCAGTACTTTTTAAGTGTACAAAAGTTTTTATTGGTTATCAAATAGTCTTTCAGGTAAAAGCAACTTGAGAATTTCAACTATGACATTCCTTATTTTCTAAATTTTTTAATTGGCCCAATCAAATTGAGAATGTAAAATTAAGCGAGAGTGAGTGTTGTTTAAATTAAAACATGCTGTGAATCTTAATTTAATCTGTATAATAATAATAATAATAATAATAGTTGCAACGTCAACTTAATAGGACAATGCTATAAACTAGGATTACTGTAGAAACAAAACCTAACTGGTTATTGATTGCTGACAATATAAGACTTCAATGGGCAAGGAGAATGAAAATTCAATTTGCTCCAATGTAAATCTAATAATAAGTCTTCGTATCGCATTATACTGGAAATTAAATTTATATGAATAATTTTACGGATTACGAGGAAGATTATCAAGACGGGTCTGCGCCGGGTGTTGGTCTGGGGTTTTGGAGAAGTTGTTTTCGTAGATCTGGACGTCACAATTGGACGTACCATAGGTAGATAATAAATTTATCTTACACCCCCGCCTCAAGGTTATATTCTGCGTTTTTTTAAATTAACATTTTTTAATGCTTATTCTAGGGTTAGGATGACTCCTCCGTACGCTGATGAAAGGCGAGATGGTGGCGGGGGCGCTTGCAGGACTTGTATCAACATTACAAAATGGATGCCCGTCTTATTTATCTTCACTGTGATTGCATGGTCATACTATGCGTTCGTCATTCAACTTTGTATCATCGCTATGAGTCAACTGTGGGCACAGATATTATCACTGATAATATATCATGCTGCACTAGTGCTTTTTCTCTGGTCCTACTGGCAAACCATTTTTACCAATTCTAGCCGTGTACCCAGGAAATTCAGAATTCCTGCTAGTAAGTTTGCTTTTCAAATGCCACAGTTGATAAAAATAAGCAATATCTCCCTGTCAAACGAAAACGTGATTGGAATTATTTTTTTTAAAGATATCATGGAACGTGTGGAGTCAGCTCGGAGCGAAGGCGAAGTTACTGAGGTCTTAGAGGAATTTGTTCGAACACAACAGCTTCCAGTTCAAACGAGAGCACATATAAGTCAGATCAGATACTGTGAAAAATGCCATATTATTAAACCGGATCGAGCTCATCATTGTAGCGTTTGCGGCTACTGTGTGCTAAAAGTACGAGAAAAATAACTTGTTGCGTAAAATTTTGCCAATAGTTCTTGCTATATATGTAATTTGTTTGGCAAGGCATAATTGGGGTACTCTAAATGCAAATTACAATTCATTGGATACTGCTGATTCAACTCCAGTTTCAGGGTAATTTTTTGCAAATAAATATTAGATTGTTTAAAAAAGTTTTGTACGGTTCGGTCGGTTACTTTATATCTTTGTATTTGTTTTATCAAGTAGCAGATCACCAGATCACTGCGTTGAAGTTAAAGTGGAAGCTCGCACTGAACCGGATGGCGATTCAATAGCGCATGGTACTATAAACCCTAATGGAGGAGGAGGTGGTCGTAATGGGATGATGACTTCACCCCATAAAGAAACGCCTCTGGTCTACTTCTAAAATTAAAAGTTTTGCTTTTTTACGAATCCATAAGTCAGTCAAAGTTATGCCAAGTGTGTTTACTGTTTACGTATTGTAAGGATGATTAAGAACAACTCTTAACATTCGGTGTAGGTTGATGTTTAATGTAATGTAAGTGTACATTTTGCATAAGCTGGTAACATTTTGTGTCAGGTTAGTGATAGTTGAGTATTAGTACTAATTATTTTGAATTATGATTTTATGTTATTTAGCATTTAACCGTAACACGTTCCACCATAATATATGACAAAAGTATCAAATTCAAAATAATTCAAAATTCGATGAACAATCAATTTAATCTTTCACTAGTCCCTGGATTCCGAAATTTAATTTATCCTCCGTGTTTTTTTTTTCTAAGAAAAACGTCTGCAATGAATAAAATTTAATTTTAGTAAGCGCAAGAGGGTGAAGGCAAAAAAGGTGTTACTTCTGTACTTCAACAATTGATGTACTTTGTACTATATAATGTAAGCCGCAAATTTTTTATATGAAGCAAGTGTTCTTTTCACTGTTATTTTCTTAAAATATTCATAAATACTTAGCTGATGTATATGATTTCTTAAGATTTTTGATGACTGAAGTTTTTACAAAATAGAAAAAAATGAAAGTAAAGTTGTCGAAGTGGGATAAGAGATTTAGTAATTATTATTTCAGGCGATCAGTGTAAAATGCGGTTTTGCATACGTTACCTTTACTTCAAATGCGCATCGGATCGGTAATTTGTAATTACTTACTTACATACCTAAAAGGTTACTTCTATCTTGTTAAATAATTGAAGCGCAAGATAGTTAAACATGTTTTATGAGTATTTATGTATCATTGTAAAATTCCTATTATAGAGGTACATGCAGTGTCATATATACAAACGTTATCATGATATTTCAAATAGCTGTCAGTTTTGATTATTGATTTTACTCGATAAGTTTCGTCTTTCATATTTGTCTTTGCTTAATACATTACCCGTACGATATCATTATAACTTATTGTTAAATATTAATTAAATTCATGATATTACGTCATATAATAACCATAATCATATTTATACGTAATTTCATTGTCTTTTTAAAATCATTTTCTATTTAGTTTTAAGGCATGACATATATGTGGCATAACTTTATTTTCAAAGAATGACGAACAGGATTCAAAGGAGCTACATTGAAGCATTTGCTATTTTTGACTCCGAAAATATTTCTGTTGTAAGACTGTTTAAGTAATAAAATCAAATAAATATGATTCGGTTCATATACTAAATGCGCACAGCCAAGCCACCCTCATTTTCACCCACAAAATAACTAAGGTGTACACAACAACTTCTAATCGATGAACAAAATATTTATTTTGACCCTCTTACAAAATTATTACAGCAATACAACATATCTTTTGAAATCGAGATTTTTACAACGATAATTAACTGCTGAAAATTAGCTTACACAATTTTCTCAAGTATGTTAATTATTAGTATCAACAATCAACATAAATATGATTACGGATCAATAATGTAACATAAAGATTACTTTGAAGCAGCCTTCTCCTCAGTTTTCGCCTCTTTTTCTTCCTTATTAGTGGCATCCTTCTTTGTGTCTGCTTTTTCATCTTTCTTTGCCAATTCCTTTTTTTCAGCATCGCGATTTGCCAGTTTGTTGTTAATGAGGTTATTTAAGGCTATAATAGACCTTGTTAGAGCAGTAGCGTAAACTACCAACATCTGGTCATTAGTTTTTACATACATAGCCTTTACAAAATCTGGATTAGTTACATCCGGAAGCAAATTAAAGATGTCCTGAAGCTGGTATACGATTTGGTGATTCACTGGCAGCTGACCTTTAACAACCTAGTACAATGATTTGATTGTTGATTACTTATTCATGCTTACACGTAATAGTAAGATACTCATCATTGCAAGTACCTGATCGAGATAGTTGCGGATATCTGTCAACTGTGAAGACAAGCCTTTCAACCCTTGCAGTTGATTTGTAACACGTTGAGAAAGAGTGCCAATAGTAGTATCCTTAATGTCCCTCAAAAGATGTTCTACTCCGACTTCTTCAGCCTCTTCTGCACCAATTTCACTGGGAACATGCTCAAAACTCTTTGTTGTTGGAGTTCCATCCTGTAATACACAAATGATTTGTTTTTGATTTTTCAGTAAACAAGCATCCAAGTAAGTAGATGAGTACACTTCTGGTATAATAATATTTTACCAACCTCGTGAACTTCCTCGACAGCACGATACGACTCTGTGGGCAGTCCCAAGTCCCTTGGCTTGGCGTCAATGATGACAAGTACTGATGACGAACAATATCGCCTTATGAGTTCATTAATCTTCACATCATTTTGATGCAATTTAGGACCAGTATGGTACCATCCAACAATTTTTTCACGAGCTAAGACAAAAAGAATAAGTAAAATATAACATACACACAAAATATGATTATGACTATGTTTAATAGTTAAATTATGTCACAGAGAGCCTTACCGTTAACTTTTTTGAACATGGCAGCCATGTGCTCCAGGTAATCGTGATCCAAAAACCAAACAGTCTTGTCCCTTTCATCTTCATCGAATGGAACTAAAACATAAACAAGAAAATATATAATACTATTAATAGTTCCTGACAGCGCAGAACCCAACATGTATATCTTGGGCCGCATTCAATTATAAACTAACTTGAAAGATCACAAACCTGCGAAGCTATTTGAAACATCAAGAACTCCTTTACTACTCCATGAACCCAGGAGAACTCCAACGACACGTTTCTGGCTACCGATTTTCCCCATCCTGTTAAAGTGATCCACAACACTTAGGAGAACCAAAGGGTGAACTACCACCTTCTCCACAATAGTTGGTTCAGAATGACCCGTCATTTCTGCTGCGATGTACCAAATCGACGCTACTGATAAATAATTAAAACGACCACTTGCACTTCAAATCGAAATGACCTTACAAAACTTGTTACAATTTTAATACTGCTAAAATAATCAAGGATGATCAACTGATATTTTATGATGAATCAACAATAGTAACAATTAATTATTATTATTGTTTTTATTCACCGGAACACCAACTTTTGTTCAACACACACACAAATCGTAAATAGCCTCATATGATGTTCCTGTTCCTACACAAACACAATGACTCTTCCGACTTTTCTGTCAATGATAAGCAAATCATATCAATTCAAATTTCCCCGGAAAATCTATCTCAGTGGCGATGCATGCTTGCGTAACAAATCCGTGATACTATTTTCGACGATAATGTTGTTTAAGTAAATACAACCACAGAAAACAAATGATCTTGTTAACATTTAATTATTTGTAAAACGCATAAAAATAAAAACAATAATTATTTTGCATTTATCATTATTAACTTATAATAATTTAAAAATTACGATCATTACATAAAATCAGCTGCAAAATCTCACAAATTTTTAGCGTCCCTTTTGTACCCACCCACACATTACATTACATTTCATTTGCGTAATTTACACAACATTGTGTGCATCCATTCATCCACCGAATGTGAAGCCCACAAACAAACTTTTTAAAACATGGATGGGTATACTACTGCATCACGTAACATGGACAGCCATGTAAAGTAGCGTATCATGATATGATGATGATCATATCATGGATAGCACTTGGACAATGCTAAAAAAGATTTTTTTCTCAGCTATTATTGTCGGTCTTCTTCTGTGTGTGTGTGCATTGTACATCCAAGTTGAGTTTTTTGAAAATTGTGTGAGATATGACATCTTTGGATTCTTGACGGTGAAAGACCTTTTTAAATAAAAACCGAAAGCTAATGTGTTGTTAAGTTTTTCCTAAAATACACTGGCTGCGGATGAAGTAAGTTCATTTGAAAGATTAAATAAAATATTTTTTTGTTGTAAAAATAGCACATTTTTGGGCTGGAATCATTAGATATGGGGCCGGGGGAATTAGGGATAGTTCCCAGTTCGCGTGATCATTATAATGAGGTCCCCATGGCTAGTTTGTTGACTGTAAACTTTCAATGATTCACTGCCTTCTAATGTTGTCTTGTGCTATCATATTTTGGGAATAAGTTAACATGCCGAATAGTTTAAAAAATGTAATGTAACTAGCTCATTTTTGTGTACTTTTGTAATTGTCCTACTTTTTTTTAGATCTGTTTGACTGGCAGCTGACAGGACTTTTTTGTCTGCTAAATATTATTCTTAAACTATTTTGACAACTCTCAACGAGATCAGACAATACAATGGCGTACGCAGTAGCAAGAATGTCCGCTGGAAGGACTCCTTCATTAAGTCAGGATGAGGACTCCCCGGATGACCAAGGAAATCCCAATGAAGAATCAGTATATTTTAACGAAGCAAACGGCAACGATGGATTCTTAATTAGGGAGACTAGCTCTGTGGTTCAGATTCATCCAAGTAGTGAACATCAATTATCAGATCAGTCAAAATTTCGGTTTAAGGTGGTAGTAGATTATGGGTGGGAAACCCAATATTTACCTGGAAGGTTACTAGCCACTCACATTGGGAACAAGTTTGTCGCCTACGTATTGAAAAGTACGGAACGTAACGGCATGATTATTGTATTAATTGAAGTAAACTATTGTGCGTGCGTTGTAATATTTTATGGATTTCCGTGAATTTTTGTCATTGTAGTAGCTAATATCGGAGCAGTAAGAATAATGGATCTAGACACGAAAGAAAGATGTTTAATGAAAGTGGACAAGGGTGTTATAATGGATATCGAGTTCATGCACAAAGCTGAAGACATATATCTAGGATTCGTAGATGAATACGGAACTTTTTACATTAATAACATTATTAAGGACGCGCAAACAAGGAAACTCTCGTAAGACGATATAAATATTTGCTGTCGTTAAAAAAATGTATTTTATGTTATTATTATGCATTAGGCATATTATGTTTCAATGAATATTGTTTATGTTTCATATTAGGTGTCACCAAATTTTCAAAGTAGATTTGGATGGACCTGCCAAATCATCATCCTTCAGAAGGTTTATTTGGTGTAAATATGTACCAGACGAACTTAGTACTGGTACTACTAATGTGGCAAGTATTAAAGACTGTGCATACCAGTTTGCAGTGCTACTTGATGATATGGTAAGACGAGTAAATAGAATGTGATATTTCCAATATCGATTAACTGTCATTAGATTGTCGTCATTTATGTGCACCGTCTGTTTATTTCAGATATATGCAGGGAATTTGGTGCAAATGGTTAGCAATCGTGATGAAGGCTGCTACACGGTGAACGAAATCAGAGACGACTTAATAATAATTGATACTCATTCTGGACCTGTAACTGATGCATCTTTTGCACCCGATGGTACAGCATTAGCCACAGCGAGTAAAGATGGTACCGTGAAATTTTTTCAGGTGTGATTTATTATTTTTGTTCATTTAAAAAAAGAAAAATGGGATCTAATTTAATCAAGGATTTTACACAATTTTAGATATATTTCCAAGATAAAGATAGAAATCCACCTAGGTGTTTGTATTCATGGGAGCCCCATGAAGGACGACCTATTGATAGACTGATGTTTTTGGATAATCATAGTATTAGGCCATCTGCAGAGTAAGATTAATTTACTTTGTTTTGAAATACATGTATATATTCTCAAGTTTGTATCGTTTCCTGAGACTATGACGCTAGCGTAATTGGTATTTATTCCATTTAGATCCCAATACTGGAAATTTATGATCACTTGCACTGAAAATATGACAGAGATGAAGCTTTTCACTTGTAAGACTTGGGAGTGTTTACAAACTATTCATTTCGCTGAAGGTGGACAATGGAAAATGGATATCGACATTTCTGCTCATTACCTTTTAGCTACAGACATAGGTCGTAAAGTAAGTGTTGTTCTGTTCGACTACATTTTTAGTACATTTGTCAAAATTGATTTTCAATTTTTGGTTGCTATTTTTCGTTATTATTATTATGTTATCATTACCAATTTTCGATTTTTCTATCTTATAGGCTATGTACATGTTGCATTTTACTCATGATGACGAGGCAGCCAGAGTCGATTGGGTCAGAGAATTTTCGCTTCCTTTCAATGTACTCAGCTTCAATCTTGCACAGGCATCAAAATTTAAAATGACAGATAGCCGTGCTAAAGGCTACGCTGAGTACCGTAAGTTGTTTGTATAATCAAATTCCAATATTTAATTTAAACGTTACTTACAACTGAATATAAATGCATTACAGTTGCTGGTGATCCTGATGATTATAAACCAGATACTGAAATGGTTTATCTTCAAGCAAACATGGTGGTGCCCAAGTCCCTACAACAAGGAATTATTGCCATCGATCCTCCTCAAGTATATTGTAGGTCGAATGGTCATCACATAACTTTCCAACCCCATGTCACGTACCAAGAGGTCAGCAAAGAACCTGAAGTATATGAGGCCACGTTGGCTGACGACGAAGACGAAGAAGATGAAATGATTGCTGCAGGTTTAATGTCCAATAAAAGTGCTACACAACTACCGACTCAACTCCAGACAAGACTGGAACCCGAGGAAATGAGCCCAGTCCCAGTTCCACTTCTCTCACACACCAGTATAAGTAGTTTGCGTTCTAAATCGTCCGTTTCACCCTTGTTGGATTCTGGAGCCTCTCAAGGTACACCTTCGGTAGCACTTATGAGTGAGCAGTTGAGCAGTTTGATTGGTATATCACCGGGCGGAGGAACAACAGCGAGGCCACCTTCTTCTGGACATGGCACTACATCAAGTTTACGTTCAAATAAGACACCAAGTCCTGCTCGTGTCCGAAGTGCCGTAGAGGAATTCATGATACCCAGAGAAATTAATCCGAGCACTAATGGAAATCTGAGCAAAGCATCTTCAAGTTCGAGCCCGAGCAGGGAAGTGGAGGAAATATTAAGCCCTAAGAACACTGAAATGATATCTCATCGGAGCGAAGCTATCCTTGACGAAATGTTAGCAATGAAAGCTGGTGTCAGTATAGAATCGGTTGAAAATGGTAATTTGCCCGCGTCAGCACTTCTCACTGGAAAGTCTGAAAATCATTTCCCAAAGTCATCCATTATAAAACAAAAGTCAAGCCTTTCCAACAACGCAAATAACAACAACGAGGTGTCTGAAAAAGTTACTAGTATGATGACCATGATGGGCCTTCAGGCGTCCGATATACAGGTTGATTTTTTAAACCTTCGGTCACACAGACATTTAGTTTCACATATATGCCATCACTAACTTTTTAATTATTTTTACAGGATCTCAAAAGAGACCTTGGAATGCTTAGCGCCCCAAAGCAAAATGATGAAGTTCATGCTCTACACAAATTAGTTGAAATGTATTTCAAGGATAGCCAAGTACGAATGAATCGATTGGAAGAGACAATGAAAAGGATGGAACAAGTACAGGCACAGGTACAAGTTAATCCTAACATAAACTCCATTTTACTACCAGAAAATGGAGTCACCACTGGCGAATTGTGGTATTAATTTTTCTAGCATATCATGGTTAATTCGTTGCTACTAATTTAGCCAAATTATCTCCTTTTTTACAAAATAATATCTGTATAATGACTCATTATTACTAATGAGTTACAATAAATAAGATGGCTAAAAAATTGGTACCAAAATTCCCCAGTGATGGCTCCACTACAGCTCCTATAATGTTTTTGTTTCGTCAAAATTATTTCCCAAATCAAGTTTACATCATTATCCTTAATTTTTTACACTTCCAGGAACGACTAAAAATGAACCAAAACGTCACTAGTCCTTTGCCTCCCAATTTTGCTGAAATACTCGCCGTGAATATTGGCAACGTCGTTAGAAAGGAAATAGACACTGTAGTTCCTAGCAGTAAGTGTTTAATAATTTTTATTTGCAACCTGTGTACACAAATATCGTTTTCTCAATAACTTTTTTTCCCGCAGCACTGGAACGTTTGTATGAACCCAGCAGATTGAATGTGCAAACACAATTAGATAAATTGTCCAGTGTTTTAGAAGCGAAATTAACTCAAAACATCTCGCAACTATTTCAGCAAGAGGTAATTTATTGTTACAGCATGAAATAGTCTGATCATGAAATTATTGTTCCACAAGAACTAATCTTTTTCATTTGCTGTTTTTGTACAGAAAATTTGGGAGTCGGTCACGACTAATTTTAAGGCAGTTACCAAAACGGTGTTTGAGCAAACTTTCAACGAAATATTTACCAACACTGTTTACCCTCGTTGTCAAAATGTTGCACGAGAAATGTTTAACCAAATTAACGAGTCATTTAATTTGGGCACTACCCAATGTAAGATTTTAAAATTTAGCCTTCTGTGAGTACATCTCAATCGTTCACACATATTTAAAAATAAAATTTTTATAATAATATTTTCTTGTATAGATATAAATGGCCTTCAAGAAATATTGGAACTAGAACGTAAAAAGGATAATACACGGGAAACCATTACAACCCATATAAATAATATGCAGGATGCGCTTAGCAGCGCACTTCAAGTTGAAGTTGAGGCTCAAATGCTGAGGGTTATCAGTGGGTACGAATTGCACGTATATTGTATACTTACTGTGAAATTGTATTATGTCATTAGTTATTAGGTTGTCAAAGATGATTTTTTCTGATGCATATAGATTACAAGGAAGTGTTGTTCGCCAATTGGAGGAGTCAATATCTAGAGAATTGGCGCAGGCATTTCAAGAACAGAAAAAGTATTTTGAAATATCTGTGCTCCCTAGAACCATTACACCTGCAGTCTCTGTCACTGACCATTACGGGGTCTCGCCAAATATGAATGATCCACTTCAAATGCAAAGAGCCTTATTATCGCTGGCGAAAGGGGGTGAAGTGGTTAATGCGTTTGTTCAAGCTTGTAATTATGGCGATCTACAGGTCCTCATGTACCTCTGTAAAAATATGCCCCCAAATAAGGTATTCGAATCCAAACTACCACACCAAACGCATGTCTCCATTCTTCAACAAATGGCTACCGACATCCAACAAGACACTGAAACAAAACTAGCGTAAGTTAAATCATTATCAAAGTAATAGTACTTGTTCGTATTTCATTCGTTTCCTCAAGTTTTGTTCATGTTTAATTATGTGTTTGACTATATGCATGTTGCAGATATCTAAATGCCGCAATAGGATCTTTGGATACCAGTGATCGTAAAACGCTCCAAAGTGTCGCTCGTGTACTCCCCGTGTTTCAAGCGTCAGTTGCCAAGTACGTTGCACAAAGTCCAGATAGCAGGCTTATATCTAATATTAAGCTATTGGAAATGGCATTGGTGGGATTATGTCAACAAATGTCTTCACCACACGTCCAGGCATCTCATCAGATTCAGTCGACTGGAAGCCAGCATTCATTTAGTCAATATTAACTACACTAAGTACTAAGTATGAAGCAAAAAATATTAAATTAAACCCTTTGTACAATCTGTCCTGTCGTCAGAATACTACTTATAAACAGTTCGTTTTAAGTTTTTTGTTGTTCTGTATGTTGTTAATATGTTTAAATTCTTTTGTTAAGTGGCATGGCATAATATTATGGATTAGAAGTAATTTAATCAAAAGTTGAATTTCTTGATAGCTGCCTTTAATTTTTCACAGAATGCTGTGCAGGGTATATGTAATATAACATAACGTACCATTTAATGTTAGCAGATGATAAATTTCGTCTCGTGTGTAATCAATTCAGCTTAAATTTATGTATATACCTACATACGTATGGCAGTGTCGATTTTAAAATGTTACACCTATAGTATTTCTTATGATGAGAGTTAGTTTAGTTAGTCTTGATATTGTCCAGTGGAATCAGATTTATTTTGAATTTTGAATGTTGCAAAAATGTTGAGTTTCAGCCTTTTAGTCTTGTACATGCAAATAATTTTTTAACAAACTGAATGACGTATTTATTTAAAACTGAACCTCAATTTCCCGCTTCGGTTGATTACATACATGATTTAGAAAACAGTTTATTTTTGTCTTAGTAAAGTGAATATAACGTATGGCCATATTGTGTTGGTCCCTTTCCCTTTTAAAATAAAGGAGAATATTATGAAATAGTTGATTTTATACGTTGTGAAGGTAGATAATATGCTTATGTTGTATGTGCTTAGAATTTAGTTAGGTATATAGATAGTTTAATGTAAAAAAAGGTTTTAATATTCACTATTCTCATTTTTTAAATGTGTCACATGATGAATTTAATGAGAATTAAAACATTTTTTCAAGATTAGATATTTTTGTTTTGTTCAGCTTGATTTTATAATTTATTCAATAGCATGATGAGGATGATTATGATGATACATTACGGTTGTACTTGGATGAGAGCGTGAATTTTCTGTTATCTGTATACCACTATCAGTGTAACTTACTACATACGTACGGTTTGTGGCAGCTTCATCGAATTGAATTTGGTGGTGTTGATGTTGTTGGATACTTGAAGCTGGGGGACAGTTGTTCCCGTTGCTCATTACCGCTGGATTTTCAGTAATCACACTGTGCGCTAAAGGCATTCTTTGCATTTCATGAAGGGTGTAGTCATTGTTGTTGACTTGAAGACGGGTTTCATCACTGTGAACACGAACAGTTTCTACTATTCTTGAATTAATGGTTTGGCCAGCGTGTAATCGGGCTGGGACCGGAGTATATATTTCAGGTGCTACGTTTGCAGGTTTATTTGGAACAGTGGCGTGTTGCCGCATGTGGCAGCGTAAGGATTCTTCGCAAACAAATGCCGCGTTACATCTGGTACATTGAAAATTTCGAACATCTGAACCACTAACCTTGTGATCCGCTTGTGATTTTGATTTTCCAGTCTTTATGTGATTATTTCGTAATCCAGAATGTGAGTCTGAGTCTGGATGAGCCTCTTTCATATGAATACAAAATTGGTCTGAAAATCATTCAGATTCAATACAAAAAGTAATTACCTCAAATTAAACTGGCACCTTTTTACGCTACTTCTTACTACCCTTAAGCGAACATTTTACTAAATCCTATATAATGTTGAATGAATGTATAAGAGGTCACGATTACCTATTGTGTCTGCCTTGAATTTACAT
>JAHZNC010003081.1:0-15644 GCA_027744095.1 Zhuqinia jingwanae
ATAGTCATGCACATATTATGTGCAAGAGTCATCGTGTGACAGGTTGACTGATTATTAAGAACGATTGTGAGTGTGAGTGAATGGGGGGAAAACATAAAAAGGTATGAATGAATTTGTGAGTATTTGTTTAAGGTATATTTTATGGCTGGATACAGTGTGTGTGTGTATGTGCATGTGCATGTGCGTGCTTCAGTTTCAGTTCCAAAAAAAAGTTTGTTTAACTTTTTGTTTAAACTGTTATGTTTGTATTGAAACTGGAAATGTAAATAATACCATGATGATGATAATAATAATATACGGTATGTTGAATGTTGCATGCAATAGCATCATGGTATCATGTACTGGAGTGGGATGCATTGGTGGAAACGAAAAGTTTTGATTTTGGTTTTTTTGAGCAAGTGAATGCGTTTGAGAAATGAGAAAAGAAAGGGTTAATCCAGCCATCCATCCGTCACTATTTATTTAACAAAGTTGATGTTCCTACATATTATTATTATTTTTTAAACAGTGTAAAAAATTATGGAGTAGTAGGCATGTATATTATCTTATCAGTGACATGTGAACAGGACAGGGGAAAAGATTAGAATGTAATACATTTATTATATTTATGTGAGAGATAGAGTAAAAAAAAGGAGCAAGAAGGAAGAAGGTTGCTTGGGTGTTTTTTTTCTGAGAATTTCCTTATGACACTCCGCTGTTGATGATGGTGGGAAAGGAAAGATTTGTTTTTGGTATAGGTGGCGTTTGTATATGAGTTGTGGAATATTTTTCTGTTCACTTGATATATTCTATAATCGATAATTTATGTACATAATAGTTATGTAGTTGGAAAATTTAGGAGAAATTATTTATTCGGAGCCTTTATTTCTAAAAAAAGTTACAAAAACGGTTGCTGTGTAATGAAAAATCTTTTGACGCTAGTTGGGGGTTGTAAATAATTATTTCCCTTGTTGTTGCGAAATGCTAGTCAATTGCATAGTCTAATATAAAATAATTAAAAACGACAAAAATTTACGTTGGTAAATAAATGAANATCTTTTAAGAGGTTTCTCTTTGTCACAATTATTCTATTGGGAAAAGTATAATCCCTTCCTTTGACAGTTGAATGGAAATGTTCCCAAAGAAAATCCCACTTTTCACACAAAAGCATCACACAGCGCTTTTACTCTCCTTTTTCTCACCATACCACCAATCCACACATTCATCAGTATGGTTTTGGAAATCATTTGTGTGCACATATTTGGTGTCCAAATATAACACATGAAATATGCCTATACGGGAAATCCTCTAAAATATATTTCATTTGAAAGGAAAACATACATTCTATTCATGAAGTACAAAAAGGAAAATACTTACATAATTAAAATTATGCCAAGCAATGTAACTACAACAAATACTCTTTTTACGGGAAATCCTCTAAAATGTATTTCATTTGAAAGGAAAACATACATTCTATTCATGAAGTACAAAAAGGAAAATACTTACATAATTAAAATTATGCCAAGCAATGTAACTACAACAAATACTTTTTTGTATTTTATAGACATTTTATTTATTGCTTAAAAAAGTTTCCTGGCTACATACAACAATGTTTATACCAATGATATACTCTTTTTTAAATGGGAAGCCAACAAATGCTTAAAGATGGATTTAAAAATGAGAAGGATGAATAAAAACGGCATAATATTTTGTATTTTAAGCAAATGTTTTTAAATCATGAAGTTACAAATAGTCTTATCACATATTGTGCTCTCTATTCAAGAATTATTCATTCACATTTTTTTTTCGCATGCATGGCACTATCATCATAATAACTCGGTAAACCAAGATATTTCCCCTTGTTGCTTCCACCATCACCATCGCATAAATTCTGTATACACTGATCAGATATTTATGTCACAGATCATTATGTCAAGTTGAGTCTTGGGTCGAGTGGTGGTTATAGACTTGAAGTGCCTCTTGTATTTTTAAGGGAACTTAATTTATAACGCATGTGTATAATATTTTGTATTTTAAGCAAATGTTTTTAAATCATGAAGTTACAAATAGTCTTATCACATATTGTGCTCTCTATTCAAGAATTATTCATTCACATTTTTTTTCGCATGCATGGCATTATCATCATAATAACTCGGTAAACCAAGATATTTTCCCCTTGTTGCTTCCACCATCGCATAAATTCTGTACGCACAGATCACAGATATTTATGTCACAGATCATTATGTCAAGTTGAGTCTTGGGTCGAGTGGTGGTTATAGACTTGAAGTGCCTCTTGTATTTTTAAGGGAACTTAATTTATAACGCATGTGTTTAGATACAAATAAAATTGCACAACGTAACGAAAACAACAGTGGAATGTGGGGACCTATCTATAATGTGACGGAAGTCAGCTACATATAAAATTTACTTACACAAGTGCAAGTACACACACATTTAAAATAAAATAAAAAGATGATGTGTGACTCAGTATTTAAAATTGTTTTACTGCTTTATTAGCTGTCTATAATGGATTCTCCCGTGACTGAACCTAACCAATTTGTTCTGCTTCTGTTTTATTTTTATTATTTTGTATTATTACAGCAACACACTGCTCACGTTAAGCCATACGTATGTATAGGTACAAAGTGTACATACCATAACCCTTTTCCCTTTGTTTGCGTATACTTTTTTTTCTTCCCATTTTAGCTTTTTCGTGTGAAATGAAATGGAGTTGTAAAATTTTATAGGACTGTGTTTATAAACACTATATGCGTACACATTGGGGTACAACGACTTTTTCTCTCTGTTTCTTGCTCAAACGACACTTTTCCAGATAAAATGTTGGAAAATATTTATACATTGACAAGGAAAAGTTGTAAAAGGGTGAATGGCCCTTTACTACATATTTTATGAATGAATGACAGTGTTGTTGTATTGATGCCAAAACAATATGTTTTAGAATTGAAAAAAATATATTTAATGCTCCATTTTTTTTGTCTCAAACGAAGAAAAAAAAGACTAAAGCAGACAAAGAGACAATTGAACGGATATTGCACGACGACGACATAATGTAAGAATACAAAAAGAAAGAGACTGAAAAAAGCGAAACGACTGGTAAAAGAATATAAAGAGCACATTATGAAAAAAATGGTTACAATTACAAGTTGAAAAAGTCTCAGACGCCAGAAATACGTATAAACTAAAGCTGCTTCTATGCTCTCTCTCTCTCTCTCTGATATGATGTTAAACAATGAGACATAAACAATAAAGCATTACGAAATGAAACAATGTTTGAATGTATGCATATGCATACATGTACATATATGTACATATTATACATATGGCATTGTATTTAAATAAGTGGATAGATTATGAAACAATGATACCAAAAAGAGAGTTTTAAAATATGTATGATATTTTTTGTTTGTTGAAATAGGAGAAAAATGAGCTAGACATTTACCTGGAAAAACATCGACTGATAAAACGTGAATACAATCTGCTAGGACCTCCGGACATTGGCCCCAGTCCCACTTCTACACCAGTACCATCCCCCCATCTGCTAGAGGATCCCCAAACATTACCCCAGTCATCCTCGGCGCCTCTTCTAGTAGGCCATCATCATCCTCATCATCCTCATCATCATCACACCGTTACGACGTTACCATCTCATCATCCTCACCATCAGAGAATGGTGTTACCACACCACCACATGAATCTCATACCGCCACCTCACCACGCCTCGTATCCCCCTCACCATCATTTACATCATCCTCCTCCACAGCATCCCCCTCATTTACAACATGTTCCACCCCATTCCCTACATCATTCTCAGCATTCTGCCAGCCTCCATCATACACATGGAGGATTTACCATGGGTGGTGGGGGTGGAGGAGCCTCCACTTTGGGCGGACCTCCTCAAGTTGTTGCACCCATGCAATGTCATCCTTCCATGACCAGTACAGGATCCCCCTTTGACGACATGTTCCTCAGACCTGGCCCTGTAGCCTTACCATCTTGGGATGATTTTTCCAAGCTGGAGGGAGGAGGCGGTGGAACTTCCGGTGATGCTTTTGGGGATTTCGGAGGTGCTGCGGCCATGCTTGAAGATGTTGTGCCGCAACAGCAGCAGCAACAACAACACCATTCACAGCATCATTCCACACATCCGCCGCCGCCTCATCATCAACAACAGAACCATTTTGGGGCGTCACCATACATGGTCTCCGCAGCAGTGTCGCAGTCCCATGGGGTCGGTCTCAGTGACTCACAATCGCAGCATCAGTATCGTTATCCTAGTTTGAAAATGGGGTATAATAATTCAGCAGCGCTCAACAGCAGACAAACAGCCAGCTCGCCATTCACTGTACCAAGTCCGCAAGGCAGTGGTGGTGGTGGATCTTCCGTCGCAGAGACAGGTTGGTTTTTTATTTTTTCACCATTTCTTTTTTGCAACTCCCTCTTATCTGGCTCGCTCGCTGCATAATGAGCTGTGTAATTTACAAAGGGTATACAAAGTAAAAACAAGTATGCATATAAGCGTGAAAAAATAAATGATAACCATAAATATTACTGTTATTATTATTATTTTTTATGGAAATGGGAGAGAGAGAGAAAAAAAGTGCGGGAAAGTGTGTTGTTGTTTGTGAATAGGGAAGATTTATTTTTTTATGCTCAAAACTTTTTTCCCTTCTTTTGTTAAATTATTAATATAGTTTACCTATGAGTAGTTTATAATATGATAACATGATATATAAAATACCGTAAAATCTCATATTCTGACCCGTTCTTTTGTAGTGAAAAAAGTAAACGTATGCAAAACATTTTTTTGGTTTATTGGATCATGCTATATTTTAGTATTTTACGGTATTTCAATTATTTTTCCGAGTCACGAAACAAAAATGAAAATAAGTTATAGCACCAAATAAACTAGCGCGCGTGTGCACGCCAATATACATTACAATTCATACATTATATCCACCACACCACCTATTATACTTTTGGCTTTTTATTTGGGGAAATATGCAACATTTCTTGCCTTCTTTCGTTTTTGTATTTTGTTTTGTATAATAATAATAAATAGGATAAAATGCTAATAATGCACACAGCACACGTTTTTTGTTTTTATAATAAATAATTTTTTTTTATACCGAGCCAAAAAAGCCAGTTTTACACTGCAAACAAGCTCATTCGTTACGCTTCTCATAATTTTTGCTGGTCTTCTTTTTTGTACTTGTGTGAGCGATATGCGAGCCCATGCCTCTTTTTTCCAATTTATTACGGTAAACAAAATGGAAAAAAATGGAAATGACGAAATATTTGACCACTTTAAAAAAAATTTACTGTTTATTTTTTTGTGTGTTAAGATTTGACCTCTGGACTTGGTGCCGGAGGGATCACAAGGCGTACACCACCTCCCCCATATTTCACCAAACAAAGCTTATCTTCGTCAACATCCTCTTCCTCCTCAAGTACATCATCTTCTACCACATCCTCTTCAGCAGGTGGTGGTGGAGGCAGAGGAAATCGATTACAAAATAGTAGTAATCCTTCTGCACCACCTCCTCCAGCTTTAGTACCAGCACCGGGGTTATTAGCAGGAACAGGAGGGGATATTGTTTGTACTACTTCGGCTTCATCGTCAGGATCAACAAATTCAGGAGGCTCAGGTGGTAGTGCTAGTAATCGAGGTGGTGGTGGTGGTGGTGCACAGGTGGTAGTAGCTGGTCTTACTATCACACCTCCTATGCCTCGGTATAATAGAAGAAATAATCCGGACTTGGAAAAGAGGAGAATACACCATTGTGACTATCCAGGTGAGTTGAGTAAGAAGAAATGAGAAAAAAAGAAGGTTAATGAATATTTATTCCAAGCAAAATAGCTGCAAAATAAAATGCTCTGAGCAACAGTGTTAAAGCCCAAACAAAGCAAGCATACAAGGACTACAAAGAGATAATAATGACTTACCTATTATTTTACACCTATTATTTTCTGGTTTTAGCAGAAAGCCAAACAAAACCAATGCAGTAAATAATATTTTAAAAAAGTTGGTAGTATTATAATAGCATGTGTGAATAACATGTTAGGTGTGTACTGCTGTTGTATGTATTACATATGTTATATGGCCTCTGGCCCATGAATTTAATAAATAAATAGACAACACTTTTTTACTCAATAAACCAATAGGATTACTGAGTTTTGTGTAGAATTTTTTTTAAATAGACGCACAAGCTAAAAAAAACATTGAGTGAAAGCATTTTTTTACTTTGAAAAAAAAAATGAACCAGATTTAATTTTAAACTCTTTAAGAGTATATGCTTATGCACCTAAATATAATGTATTCACAAAGTGAAGCATTTACATTCAAGAAGAAACAAAAGGAAATTCCCATTTAGCACCCTCTCTTTTCATCTGTGGAATGCAGATGTTCACTATTGCCTTTTGCAGATTTGTTGCAGACTTATGTAATATGCTAACTGAATAACAGCAAGATAAATCTTTTTTTTGTGTACATGTTTGTGAATTTCAAATGTCACATTTTATTTCACTAGTAAAACAACTGAACACAAAAAATAAACAGATGATAAAAAAAAACTGGCAATAATCATTAAGTATCTTATATTTAATTTATGTTGTTTGCTTTTTGGAGAGATCATTAAATTTAACTTATTTAAAATTTGAACATTTTTAGGTGGATTACTAAGGACCAATAATTGATTTAACGAGAGAATATTATGAACATGTTGAAAATAGTGGAATGCCGTTTTGTGCTGGGTGAAAATTAGGATAACAATAATAATAAATCTATAGATGCATCATAAATTATTCGCTTATTCAATCAGCCTCAATTTTCCACTAGCCTAATTTTTTATAATATTTCGGGGGGTGGGGGGACAATATACAGTTTTCATTCAAAATTAGGAGAAAAAAATCAAAGTTGACTGCAAATAAATACAACGTTACTTTATTTTACGATAAAGCAGCAACATTAAAAAAATAGTAATAAGGAGAAAATGACCATGAATAAGTTTTTTCTTATGCAAAAAACTTTCCAAATGCATAACGTATTTTATTAATTAATTAATTATTATTAGGTATTAATTTTTTCTTTGAATTTTTTTTTGTAAAGTGAGTTTCGTTCGCGGTATTATTATGCTTTTTGTTTGTACTTTATAAAATAATGTCACAAATGAAAATTGTGCTCATTAGCTTTTTCATCTTTTCCACGATTTTTTTTAAACAGATGTAATTGATTTTAAGTGTTTTATTTGAACTGCTTTCCCCGTTTTCTCCTTTGATTGTATGGCTGTCTTGACGGCCAAATATTATTTTAACATAAATTAAATTTTCTTTCAAACACATTTTATACAACGACGCCATTAATTATATTTGTTTGGTTTTTCATATAATACTAAAAATAAATTGGTTGAAGGTTCTATTATAGTGTCGCTGCTGGCCTTGCAATCGTCTCGTTGAATCGGTATGATGCGTAATTATAATTAATTAGAAATGGTAAGATGTTGACTGAGTATGCATGCATTTTTTTCATCTTTTTCCCCTTCACTCGCCAACAACTTTTCACGTTTGTTAATTCTATCACCTATATTCGTTTCTGTAATTGTTGTTGAATTTTTGTCGAGTTTGACTTGGGAATTCATTGAAAAGGGGAAAAATTATTTGCAGCCTCCGTCCTAGAAGAATAAAACATTCTCTATTTGTATGTATTTACGTATGTAGGTAAGTAGTTATTTGAGTAGTTTTTCCTTTGAATTCTTCCTTTGCTGCTGCTGATGTTGCTCTGCTGCTACTACAACACTCCTTCTTAACAAGAAAACGAGCCCAATTAATTCCACTGGTTTGATATAAACCAGACACAGAAAAGCAAAGTCACTAACGAAATAAGCATACAAAAGCTTACACACAGTTTTGTTGTCGTCGAGTTATTGTGAGCGAACGTAAAATTATGTGAAGCAAATTTATATAAGAAACCTTTTGCTTTATATAAGGATTTTGCGCTGGGCCGCTGGGGGGTATAGTGGCAAAAGTGGGTATACAATTAATTGTACGTTTTATAACAAAAGAAAGTAGTGACACACGCTAACACATTGTGTGAAGGAGTAGTGAGAGAACGACAGTCAGAGTCACATTGAAATAACCGTCAAAACTGAAGAAGAATAAGAAGGAGGAGAAAGAACGGAAGTCATTAAGTGTAAAAGATTGTAGACCGAGAAAGTACATACAGGCATACGTATACACTATTGTATACGACGTGTGTGGGAATTCAAACAAATTCAGAAGTTAGAAATGCTGATGCGCGTGGTATTACTGCTGTTTTGTTGAAGGAGTCTAGACGCGACTTGGTCGTCGTCTTAAAAAAAATCTGCGATGAGAAAAGGAGAGGAGATAAAACAAGAAGAACAACAACAACTCAAAGAACACATAATTATTTTCTATGCTTTAATTCTGTGTGTCACTGCTGCTGCTGCTGCTGTGCTTCTGCTATGTTTTCCAAGAAAACTCACAACTTACAACAACAAACAGATTATTTACATTTTGTTTCTTGCTTATCACAAATTGTTTTTCATTTCTAGTTGGATGTAGAAATAAATATTTAATAAACTTTTTTGTCCTTTATTGAATTTTTGTGGGAACATTATTTTTTGACGATCTCTAAATTTTTTCTTTAAACAACAAATTGTTTTTCATTTCTAGTTGGATGTAGAAATAAATATTTAATAAACTTTTTTGTCCTTTATTGAATTTTTGTGGGAACATTATTTTTTGACGATCTCTAAATTTTTTCTTTAAAATGTTCTCCATAGACAGTAGCAAGATTGGTCAATATTCATATCAAATCTAAATATATTTCATTCCACTACGGTTACACATCCTCTTGCTCCGCTGCTGCAGCAGCAGAAGTTGATGATGGATGATGCAACGAAATGATACTTTGCATTCCTCTGTCGACATATGTGTAGGTAGGTACTACTTACTTTGCTGACTTGGCTTCGCTTTCATGTCGTCTTTATTTGCTCAAGATTTTCTGCTGAGTCTTTATAGACTTTAGGTTCTATGCTACTGCTGAAAAAGAAAATCCGTCACTACTTTTTGTCTCTCTCTCTCCTTTTGGTTTTATAGTTCCCAGGCGTAATGGATCAGACCACCATACCGTAAAATTTGAAATTAAAATGTATCTCATTTTAGCAGAAAAGGTTATACGTTATATTTTAAATTTTTACGGTCCAGGGGGTTTATTACTCATTTGGTGTTGTCTTGCTCTTAACAAAAATAAAATAAAAATAAATAAGGCAAGTAAAGTAAGTATACAAAACTGGTGGTGGTGGTGGTGATGGTGGAAAGGAGGAGGCGAGAGAAAAAGACACAAACGTCACAAGAGACTGCGACAAAAAGATAAAAGTAGCTCACCAGCTCATCTCTGTCGTCTCCTTCTCTCCATCTTCTCTCTTTCTTTCTTATTTGGTCTCTCTATATCAAAATATGTGGATATGTAGCTATCTAGTTGGGTGAGGAGAAGAGTGAGAAAGTAAATAGGATGATATGCTCCAAAATGAATTGTGTGTTTGTGGCCCTACATGTTCTCCTCTGCGGACGTGTAAAAGCTACGAGCTGCTGATAGTGATGAAAAGCTCTGAAGCTCTTGATTAAAGACAAGACACACAAGTTAGCTGCTTGGTTGCATGCTTCAAAAAAATAAAGGTATATACAATACTTTCTCTCAAACTAAAAATAAATAAATAAATAAAATGGGCTAGAAAGATGGGGCAAAACATTGCTGGATATAATTGCAACTGGTTTGAAAGTTGGATGATGATTCGAATTGAATTGAGAGATGAAAGTAGATCTAAATGCACATACACCTTTACACATGAAATAGATCAACAAAAGCAGGCGCAGAAAGAGAGAGAGAGAGAGAGAGAGAGAGAGAGAAATGGAACAAAAGTGTTAAATAAAAAAATAAATATAATTTTTAAAAGGAGAAATAGCTGCAAAATGAATTGAATTACTGAAAGAGGTAAAATAGTGTAGCAGAAAAGCAGCAGAGTTGTTTGTATGTAGGTAGGTGGATTACACTTTTTAGTAGTTTGTTTTGTAGAGATTTCAGAGGAGAGAAAGTGAGAAATGAGTTGTAGGATGGATTAAACTATATATGCAGCAGTAATACAGTTTCCCTGTTTGTTAGTTTTGGTAGAGGATAAACAATGTGCCAAATTCATTGCACATGTATGTATGCACAGCAAAAGAGAAAGAGAGAGAGGGAGAGAGAGAAGAAGAGCTTAGTAAACTATCAGAATGAAAGAGAGAGAGAGAGAAAGAGAAAGGATCAAACAAAATAGGAGAAGAGAGAAATATAAATTGAAAAGGATTGATTTTAAAAGCCTTGTAACTACTGTTCACATAGGAACATAATATTAGGTGTAGTTGGAAAAGAGAAAATAATAATAATAATAATAATGAGATAAGCAGAGAAAGAGAAAAGAGTTGCAATAACTATAGAGTGACGACAGTAGGAGTAGCGGATAACTTGTACGTCACGTCACCTACCTGGTTTTTTTGGGGTAATAATATACACACTCACATACATGCATAGTAACATATGGACATATTATGTTACTCGTGTGTGTGTGTGTGTGTGTGTGTGTAGATAGTTTCGTTTTTATTGCGGTCGTGAAATATAATTTTGATTTAACAAGCTTTTACTTCGTGGAACTGCGACCGTGCCAGATGGCTATACTTCTGGCGAAAATGTAATAATAATAATAATAATAATAATAACATATTATTATTTCGAGGATATACATATACGCTTGAAAAATTAATTTTCAGAGCTTAACTATAAAATAATGAAGTACTATGCTGCTGCTGATGCGAAATATATGACAACCCCTATCTAAGTATGTTTATTACCATTTGTCCATGTCAACTTTTTTCTTTACTGGAATAAAGAAGAAGAAAATTAAACCGAGAGAAATGTGATCATGATAACGTTTTTATTTATTGGTACCTTAAATATCTTGTGTACTAAATTTCAAATAAAAAATCTATGGAAAACAAAAGATGACCACTCTTTTTACAAAATCAAATGATCTAATTCATATTTGACAAACATATAGCCCCACCACCAGCGGCAAAAAATATATAGCCTAACCAATTTTTTTTAAAAAGAGAAAGAGGGAAATGTGATATCTTTATTTCCTTTCACATTTAGTGTTTCAAAATGTTATTATGTTTCTAATGTTTGTTTAACCCTTTTTACCACTTACTCTATTTGGTTTCATATTGTCTGTCCTCCAGGTATTAAAATATATGGGGGGAAATGATAATAAAGGTGTTGTGCACTCTGTACACTCCTGCACTTAGTCACTCGGTTACAGTTACAATTTGCTTTTAAAAAGGAAAAGGACAAGGGAGACAATGAAATATAATGGAACTTTTTTTTTGCCCTTTCTCTCACTCAAGTGCAGTACATATAAAGCCTTCGTATACTCTTGTCCATTTTCTCCTCTAGTCATCATCAGCATCATCATTCTCATACCCGTTAACTCTTTTTTTTTACTTTTTCGAGTATCTGTTTTTTTATCCACTGAGAATATAGCCCTGTCGTAGTTTCGCTACTTCTAATAAGATCCCTGATGGCTTTGCAAGTATAAGTTTTTTCCCTTCTTCTTGTTGTTCAAAGTGGTAAGAGAGTTTTTTTTATCCACTGAGAATATAGCCCTGTCGTAGTTTCGCTACTTCTAATAAGATCCCTGATGGCTTTGCAAGTATAAGTTTTTTCCCTTCTTCTTGTTGTTCAAAGTGGTAAGAGTGTCCTTCTATTTTTTTCCTTTCGTACTTCTTTTGTGTCTTTTTTTCACGTGGAACTTCTACTAATGAGCTCTGCTCCTTTCCTGCGGATGTTAATGATGATGTTGATGATGATTTTGAGAAAAGAGCCAAGAGCCACATACTATATCTAGGAACAGAGCACAGGGCAGTCTAGACACGTGCCCCCTGATAATGACGGCAAAAGTGCAAAGAAAAAAAATTCAATAAGTTTAAAACAAATCGTAATGTCTATATATTTCGCGCAAAGTGTGGCATTATAATGAAAATGAGGTTATCTTACGGTAACAAAGATTAGCAAATAAATAGAGGAGAAGCGTGTTGAATTATTTAGTGGTCACCAAATTTTTTTTCTTCAAATGAGTATGATATCCTAAACGGAAGTAAATTAATGCTCCCGTATCCACACTATTTCAAGATTTTCCTCTGCTATCAAATATATTATTGATAATGACGTAGTAAGATGGTCCCAAATGGCGGAAAAAAAAGTTTCATAAGAAAAAAAAATTGATGGTGGTGATACGTGTAATCAAATAAAGGCTTCTCTTTTCATCTTTTTTGTTCCGAAAAGGAAAACTAAATTAAAAATTAGGAAATCAAATACCATAGCATACACTTTTGGGAGAAATGGTGACAAGGGAAAGGTCCCAAAAGCAAACATTTACTGTGATCTGTTGGTCTACTTACTGCGAGATCATGATCATATATTGTTCATTGTTCTTTGAACATATATTTATAATCTATATAAATCTTATGTATGAACATTATATACAAATATCTATTTTTTTATATGTATAAAAAAAGTCACGTCCACCAGCTTCTGGTTTTCTACGTTTTCGTCTTCTTTTTTGTGCCTTTCTTTTGAAAGATGGTGACTTCATTTGCGCAACAAGCCAAGCGAAAAAGAGCACAAGGATTTTTTTTGTTCTGCTGCCGACACTACCACCACCGTTCATGTTCCTTTAAACTTGCCTGGAAGGAAAGTGGTCTATAAAACCAAAAAAAAAAGACAAACGTGTTAGTGAATTTTTCGCAATACTATATATGTTGGGGCCATTCAAATACTACAACACGTAATTGTTAAAAAAATCTTTTTTTACAGTTTTTACTTCCTGTATTAAATTATTAAATGAGGAGGCATACTGATTAGTTCGCTTCCCCTCTTCACGGTGTGTAACGTTATATTTGGATGCCCCCTAATGACATGCGTCATTCTATCACATTTCGACAAGACTTTTTTTTTGACAACTCTACAGGGGACCAAAATGAAATAAAAGTGTTATATTGGCTGTTGAAGATGGGGTAAATTGCAACATTACATGGTTTTCTGTAGAACTGGTTCATTTTATTTCCGTTTTTTTATGTTTGACTTGCTGTCATTAAACTTGGTTTTATTCCATCGACCGCATCCATCCACACAACAGACAAGCGAGTTCTTTTTAGGGGAACATCCTTCTCTAGTAGTCCGCATTCGCACATGTCACATCATTATCGTCTTGCCCATAAAAAGGTCGTGCAGACAAAACGAAACATGCAAAAAGAAAAAAAAATACTATCAAGTAGTCACTTTATTCTTCTTTTCGAGTTCTTTGCTCCTTTTGTTTTACTCGGAAGTCCCTTGGGAGTTTCCTGAGAGAGAGAGACCCATAAAAAAAGACGAAACACGTCGTAGTACATAAAGGAGAATAAAGAGAGTGGCCAATTTTGCAAATTAAATCTTCCAACTTCCGTCTACTATTTACTACTGCTGTGTGGCTGTTGTTGAGTGTGAGGAGGAATACTATACCTTCTGCTCACAGCAGTAATTCACGTTTCCCTCGTTTTTTAAACGCCACTTTCATCATCTTTTGTTTCCGCTTTTATCCTATCCAGAGAACACAGCACGATTACGAAGAAGTAGTAAAAGTGTGCAAACATATTTTGCATTGCAGATATTTTTTCTTGTTTAAAAAAAGTGCAACTTGGGTAATCTGATGACGGATCATGTTACATATTATAATGTAATGTGCTGCTGCTTCTTATTTATTCCATAAATTATATACATACCTACATAAGTACATGCACAATAAACATTAAGTAACATTTTTTTACGTCAAGAAGCTTTTTGTATACTTTCTCATTTCGCTGTGTTATTATGCAGACGTGGCCCAACTTTGCAAACTATTTGAATGTAGCTAAACATTTTTAATGAGTAAAATTCAGAAAGGATTCTAAAGAAACAGGAGGTATATTTTTAAGTGCGTTTATACGTAAAACCAGGCATGTCAAAGAAAACGGGATGAACTTTGTGTTTCTTGGATTTGCTAATTAAATAATATTTTAGATGATTTGTTGTTTCTCGCAAGAAATTCTCAGAATAAAAAACAGTTGGATTGTAACATACCAGTACTTATTATACATAGGTATATCTTCAATTTGGATCTTCGTCTCACCAGATTACAACATTGAATGCTCAAGAAAGAAAACATGTATACCTATATCCTGTTGCAAACTCATATGTTTACTTGGACATTGGAGGGGGAAAATCCGGGAAACACGAGAGAAAAAACCAAAATGAAACAACTAGAAAATTAGGATGTTTTTACAAGTTAAATCTGTGTGTGCTTACAACAATAACAAGAATTTTTTTTGTTATACAAATACATTTATGTAATATACAAGTAGGTATATATGTATTTTATACTTTGGAGGATGTTCATAAGATAACAATAATAAGGGCCATTAAAATTCTCTTCCAAGAGATATTTGCACAAGCCACGCAAAATAGGAGAAACCAGAGAAATGGCATGTCTTTAAGTATAAAAAAAGTAAACATGGTTGTTGTTGTTGTTCGTTTTTTATTTCTTGAGAATATCTTCGGGTAAAAGTGGGATGAGAAGATGAGAATTGATGATGATGAGAAGGATCCTCTCAAGAAAGAAAGCAAGCGAGAAAGAGAGAAATAACGTGAGATATATGCGCTTTATATGCATATAGGTCTGTTGCACATGCAAAGCAGCAATAAGGTTATTTTTTTCTTTCAAGAAAAAAACAAAACAAAAGAGCGTGAGGGAAGCAGCAAGCTTAAAAAAAAGTGTAAGAAAAAATTAAGGTTGCATTTTTGGTGTGTGTTTTTAACATCAGCAGCCCCATTATCGTAATCATCATCATCATCATCATTATCATTCTGGTGGTCTTATTAAAATGCTGCTGCTGCTGCTGCTACACTTCACGTCACACCATACACACCACCATCATGAAAGAGTTTCCTAATTAAGGATGTTGCTGCAATATACATTACAAGTTCATTTACAATATAGCGAAAGTTTTCACACAGCTACTACTACTACACTAAAACTGATCATGATCATCATAAAGAAAATGCAAAGGTGTCTTTAGAGCTGTTTTAGCTTTCACCTTTTTTTTCTCCGTGTGTATCTACTTATTTTTTTGTTTAAAAAATCTAAACTCTACGCTATTTACCCTTGCCACAAAAAAAACCAAAAATAACTACTTGCTTTTGGGAATGTGGGTGATGCGTGTATATATTACATGTTGTTATATAAATTGTGTATTACCATGTGTGTGTGTTGTTAGGTGATGACTTTGATGAAAGCTTAAAGAGAAAAAAAATATGTTTTAAAAAATATATGTAATAGTTGTCGGTTGGTTGTCGGTGTAGTTTATTTGCTGCTGTTTTTTTTGGGTTGGGTTGAGATTGGTCTTTTCTTTTGAAAAAAAAAGTCTGAACGATATTATTAGGAGATGTACGTGACTGCGGCTATTATACATACATGTATGATGCCACGTTGATATTAAACCATTTAATTTTGTTTAATACACAA
>JAHZNC010003082.1:0-11294 GCA_027744095.1 Zhuqinia jingwanae
AAAGGAAGAGAAAAGTTTCGAATACGACTTTGATTCTAAAGAGGAAGCAGAGCTGCATGCTTACCGGTGGCATGGAAAAATCTTGCGCCCGAACGATGAACTGCTGTTTACGTACAAGGCAAGGATATACTTGAAAGGTAGTGATCCTGATGGTTATGAAGGCAATCAAGAAACAGCAAGTGGCACTGTAGAGGATGCCTGGATAAAAGAAAGTGAAAATGGAGCTGTAAATCCTGATTATTACGCTTTGGAGGCTCAGGAGGAGCAAAATGGAGGCTATAAAATTGAAGAGGTGAAATGAGAGAGAAAAAATTGGTCTGTCTTTTTTTATTATTGTGGTTGTGGTTATGGGCAATAAATTAAGTTTTAATAATAATAATAATTGTAATGCATCTCGATTTATTTTTTAGTAGTGGGCAACATCATATGAATGAATGCATCAACGACATCAATACATCGTCCATTCTCTGCTTTTCTTGTGCTGAAAAAACAATGTTTTACAATTTGGCTTACTTCAAATTACTTATGCAACAAATTTAAACCTTTGAATCCATAACTGAAATCCCAGTACTCTGTAACAAATTGATGAGTGAGGGTCAGTGGACTGTGAAACGTTTTACAGAAAAACATGGAAAAGTTTATAATCTTTCATCATCACACACAGAGGAGCTTTAAAGCATGCACCATAATATTATAACACATACCTAATAACATGTAGTAATATTTTCTCTGGCCAAGCACTTTTGTAGAAATACTACGGCTGAAAAAAGTACTGAAATCAAAGAAAACTTTCCCAATTCCACAACGTGAAAGTTTCTAGTACTTTCACTAAAGCAGGTTTTGATATGAAAAGCTTATTAACATTTGTACTCACCTACGCATAAAGTGTGAAGATTTATATTTATTATTTTCCCTAGAAAAGGGTTTGAGACACAGACGACTTATGTAGATACTAGTGAATTTATCTTAATGTTCATGTACTTCTTCACAATGTCTGAAATTTCTCATCTTTTTGTTGAAACATGTAAGATTACGCCACTTTAATTTTCTTTGAGAAATGCTAAATGAAATATGTCGAAAAAATTCTTCAAAGGAAACTTCTTCACAATGTCTGAAATTTCTCATCTTTTTGTTGAAACATGTAAGATTACGCCACTTTAATTTTCTTTGAGAAATGCTAAATGAAATATGTCGAAAAAAATTCTTCAAAGGAAAGGATGAAAGGAGATTTATATATAGTTTTTAGTACAAAAAGAATTTAACAGATTTGAGGTTTTGGGCGTGACTCTTCATAACCACCGATTCAAAAATAAAGTGATGATGTGTGGATATATGGTATTGTTAATGTACATCTTGCTAATCTGGATCTACAGAGTAAAATGTTGTGGAATATATTTCTTATGCCATGCCATCCTTGTAATAAAAATATTATAGAATTCGCACTTTCGCAATATAATTTTTTTTTTAATTCTGTAAAGTTGTTAAACAATGTTCTTTGTATTAGGAAATCTCTTAATGTTCTCGATGTAAACTATCATAAAATTCTTTTTTTTTATAACTATTTTGTGTCATTAACCTTTTTGTACAGAAGCTTTACTATGGGATAGTAGAATGGAATATATCTATGTTCGTGTTCATAGTACTATACTTATTTAAGGTTGTTTCCGTTTCTTCAAAACTGAATTTGATAAGCTATGTGGCACCTTTGGCTCTGCAACGTTTTTCAGTAGTGGAGTGATATTATTCTTTTGAACTATGCGAACATCTTTTGACATTCATTGCATCTCGTCACTCACAGTTGGGTGTTGGGTGCTTTATTTCTTTCGTGTTCAGAGATGAATACATTGTCCTTCTCTCTAAATTATAAAACAGAATAAGTTAACACTGCTCTCATCTTGATCTTTATAATGGTGAAAGCAGGTGAAGCAAAAGTGTATATAGGTACATAAATATTCTCACGTGAGTAAAATGCCTTGACAGATATATATGTGTATTCATTGAAGGTTATAAAATTATTTGGTATACATCTTCGCAGGTTGTTTTAATTTCACACGACATGCAACATCATTAAGGTAGGAGGAGGTCATGTTCCTATTCAACTTTGTTACATTTTTAGGTAATTGATAATTTGTATTAAAGATTTAGTGTCATGGCGGCAGGAGTTTAATATAATTATTTTAATTAAAAGATCCTATCTCACAAATACATTAGGGTACTAGGGAAACGACACGCAAGTTTTGGATATTGGAATCAACCCGTTTGCCATGCCGTCCTTCATCCAACAGAACTATCGAGTTTGTCATCCGACTAGCATATAAATGGTCAACCAACCACCCACCCGTAAGCATATAGCAAGCATAAATGATGTAGCATGCAATCACGCTGGAAGTAAACAAATAAACACATTTTTGGGGAAACCAACAAAATTCATTTACATTGGTGCATTATCAATGTTGTCCTCTATAATATTTAATTGTAATTTACTAGTATTAATATGTGTCAAGTTAATGTTTGTAGACTTTTAAAATAATGTCATGCTCATACTGCATAAAATTTCACATGAGTCTGCAATAACTCGTCGATTCCAGTTCCATAATGTCTCCTGGTCCAGTTACTATAATACCTTAATTGGACCACCAACGTGTTAACTAACCAAAAAAATTATATAACTAATGGCATTACACATTCTAAAAAAACATTGTTAGTAAAGAAATATGATAGAGGTGTTCCTATGGATGCCACATTGCCTTGTTGTGCAGATGAAGAAGTCTTAACTCCATTCGTACAGTCCATCCCGGAAACAAAAGCAGTACACTCTTCATCAATCGAAATCAAGCAGATCGATTTGTGCAAAATTTCAAATGGATTCATGAGTCGGGACAATATTGGGGAAAGCAGGACATAAATAGGTAGGTACCTATTCAGATATATATATTACACAAAAACAAAAGGAAGCTTCCATCCTTTTGATGAAAATGTAGTTAAGTTTGTAGAAATACCGGGGAAATAGGGTTTGTATAGACATATATCTTACAATTACAGTCAATGTTGAAAATTAAAGAACTATAAAATCTTCTCATTTTTTTGCAAACCATGCAAGTAATGCTAAAATTTAAATATTTGACTGCCAAAATATAAGGAATCCAAATGTTTTAATGTGACTTCTCATTAAGTACAAGTTTTAACTGAACAGAAAAATATTTTTTGTCAAACGGCAGTAATCAACTTTAGCCTGAGCACTTTTTTAAAACATAACTCGAATTGCACCATGTATTCCACTTAATTCAGAGAGTGGCAGTGAGTAGGTGTTGTGACAGACAAGTTTTAACTTTATAAGACAGAAAAATCCAATATTATCTTTAGAAAAGGGAGAAAAGGAGAAGGCTATATCAAGAAAAAAAGCTACTACTTTATTTAACCAGGACAAATTGGTCACGGACTAAGATTTGTTGTGCTCCAACCGCGTTTTGTGTTCGATACGTCATTGATAATGGGAACATTTCTCATTTCTCATAGCGACAGTAATACTGGCGAGGTTGTTTGCGTTTTCTGCAATACCTACATATATAACTTATGCACCCCACTCTCCCCTTTTGTGACGTAATGCTGGTGAAATTGATATGAACCAACGGAAATTGAATTTCTCTGGTAAGTTATATACCTATTCATCAATATATAAATATATAAAAATATTATATGTATGAACTTTTTGCAGCAACTATTTTTTAAAACAATATTTGTCACAGTTGGTTGCTTTCAATACTACTGCTAGTATGCCATGCAGATACTTTACGTATTATGCATATTAATTCCAAATCCCACACTCAACATGTTACGGATGGGTGCAGCTTTCACTTAAGTTTTTTTTATACTGAAAGTAGTAGGCATGCAACTAAGCCCTGCAAACTCTTACTATAGTTGTTGTAACAAGTTCAGTCACCACTTAAGCGCTCTTAGAATATGCTGCGTCTTTTTAAATTTACATAAATCTAATCTACCCATTAACGTTGACATTAATGAGATTTATTAACAAAACTAACGTGTATATTGCAGTAAGAATGACGCCACCACTATTCCACTAAGCTCTCTTTGTTTGATGATGATGAGTTTTGGGCTTTTCGTGCAGTAATTTTTTAAAGCTAAAATGTTGTGTCAACAAAAATTTGCAATTTTCAGAGACAGATAATATTTTCAATTATGCTTCTAGTAATTGTGGAAGAAAAACAAAGGTATACAGCTCCTCACATGATGATATTTACATACATATTGTGTCATTACAGTTAACAAACGATTAACTCATTATTCTCATTATTAATATGCATGCATTTCTAGGTGACTGCAAGGAACTTGCACCACTGTGGAAAATGTAACATTGGATAAAACCAGATATTTTCAGCACCTATGTATGTAGTAAGTTGACAGCCAACCGTGTCATTCACTTACCGTTTCAAATTAAGTTACACGGTTTTTCATTTCTAACTTAAAAGTTGATGTCTATGTATTATCAGCTTAGTAATGACAGAAGTAACAATTAAGTTACGGGTGTAATAATATAGGTAATTGTAATTGTAGATTATGAAATGTAGCATTAGATAACAACTTTATTCGACTGGTTTGATTTCACACGAACCCAATTACTTGGAACAATTTTGGGCAAAAAAGTTAAATTACGTACTTTTATAATTTTCAGATTTAATTTCATCAAGTTTCTCACGAACAAAGATACATTTCTAAAGAACCTCAGCAAGGACAAAAGTTGAATTTGGAAAAGACTTGTGTTTTTTAGTTTTCCATCCAAAAACCTTGACTTATGTGAACAAACATATAATTTGAACCTAGTTCATTCTAAAAATGGCACAAATCACAGAATTCCAGCGTCGTATGTGGGTTGTAATGAGCTACTTGACCCTTTGCAAGTACTACATTGTTCGGGACAACAAAAACGGAAATTTCATCATCAAGAAGACAGGAAGAATTCGACGCTTCTTTTATTATGCTCTGTGGACAAATGGTGTAATCAAGATCAGCTACCTTATAATGGCGTACCGAGGCTATCTTCCCGTAGAAGTCCACTTCCTTGACCAGATGGGCATGTGGGACTGGTTTCTCACGTTCTCACAATTGATCCAGGAAACCAATATGTGGTCCCGTAAGTATCCCATGTTTGAGATCCTTTGTGCAAATTGGAAAATTCAGGAGACGGTATTTCAACGACTAGGCTCCCCAAAACATGTGCAAGATTCGATTCTGAGTAATGATAGAAGTCTTCTGAGAATGCACACGTAAGAAAGTAAAATATCAGTAAAATGTGACATGTTTTTGTGGACAAAAGACAATGATGATGACCTTGTTCTTGAATTCTTGTTCATGTTTTTTTCTCTGTTGTTGTACATTTTTTCACATTTTGCAGGTTCATTGTGTCTGGGGGATGTCTTGCCATCATCATTCAATTCTTTATAGCACCAAAGTATGCCGCAAACATTTACGCCGTTGTCCCTGTGGACTATTGGTTCCTTCGCATCATTTTCTGCTTGCACGAGGTATGCTACGTGTTCCACATTTGGATTTACGAAGCCTGGTCCATCATTCTGTGTGAAATGTACGCGTCAAGTTACACACACATTGTACGGGAAATGACGACAACGCTGAATAAACTTATTGACCTTGGCAAACTAGAAAATCAAGACCATCATGTAGCAAGCGGTACTACTACTGGTGAGAAGCTGGGACTAGATCTCAGCATCCCATTCAAAAGGAAATACATTTGGAAACGAAAACTGGATCCCTCTACCAAGGTACCCGGTACAGATTACGACATCATGACGCTGCTTCGTGACTACCAGAGAATGATGATAGCTACAAACTCCTTTAACAGCTGGTGTGGAAGGTTAATGGGTGGAACAATGGGCTCTAATTATTCCCAGTTTGTTTGCGACGTTTTTATGATGATTCAGCTGCTTAAAGAGCAGGACACGGACATGTTGGGAGTAGCATTTTACGCACAGGATGCTTGTGTCGGGATGTGGATGATTTTTCGAATGTTGATTATCATATCCAGACTCTATCCAGCTTCGGAAGAGTTTCTCCAAACTTTAAAGCTCTACTTAACATTTGAGACGCCGTTGAAACCCTATTTGTTAAAGTATCAAAAGGGATTGCAGATCATTTCTACAAAATTGGGGGGATATAAGACAAAAGGTAACACGGTACCACAAGGAGTGAATGCTTTGATGAATTGGTATATAAATGCAGCAATGTGGCAAAGGCCGGCTGATAGGGTAACGTAAAGAAGCATAGCAGGCGTGTGTGTGTGTGTGTGTGTAGGCGTTGAGGAAAATGGTGAAAGCTTTTTCTATACTTTTTTATGGGGTATTTACGTTGCGGTTTCTCTGCATGGCTCATTTTTCCCGTTTTATGTGCCATCAAAACCATCATCATCATCAAATTCCTAAGAAGTTATTGGATTTTTCTTACTGCTCCAGGTTATAAGTACAACTCATGGGTTTTTTTTATCGCAGTTGACATCATCATCATCATGGCTATATATTCTTATATGCATGTTGCAGTTTCAGGGTAAAATGCTGTAAGCTAAAGAATAACATCAGGAAAAACACAGATAAGACGTGGGTTTTACTATATGCAGTTAAAATTAAGTTTTGGCAGAGAAAATTGTAATAATGTGCCGTTATGAAAACATAAAAGGGAAAATAACACTTGAACTTCAGTTGCAATAATCCCCTTTGCTTTTCCCCTGTGGTTTACTCAAACTTTTCCAGACGCAATTATTGTCTATATGACGAAAAAGTGAAGAAGAGTAATAATTCGCCCATTCAAAAACCTACCCTAATTTTTTCGCTAAAATTACAATGTTATATCGTATTTTTATTGCACACGTGTTGAGTATACAATGGGAAAAGTCAAGGATAATGAATAACGACATAGCTTTAAAATCGTTTTATAAAAGAAAAATTGTTCATTTTGTTTGTTGAATTTGTTTCTAGAAATAAAGTTTTTTTTTGTGAGACATGTACAAAATTACATAAAACAGTTTTCACCAGACAATTGACAATTACTGTTTGTCTAGGTTTCGTTTCTAGCTATCTCCCATCCCACAGCACTTTATAAGTAATTTAATTATAATTTCTTGAGTCAATGCACGTACAGCACAGAAAGGTGTATGTATTAATTTTAAACCTACTAATTTAATTACCTTCAAACATTAGCATGTTCATTTCACATTTCAGGAAAATAAACAGAGTGTAATTCCGAAAAATAATCATTTTGTATGAAATGTTTGTTTACAATGCTCTCATGTTGCATGTGTTCATGCCTTTGACAAGTAGTGGTAAAATCGACGAGCTATGGCGTGTTACCTTTGTTTGCACACTGTAGTTGCTGTAGATATGATATGAGTCAGGCAGGGTGTCTATTAACTCATCATCAAAAATATTAAATGATGTCATTATGTGTACAAAATTGAAACGGGGATTAAAATGAAGAAGACTAATAAAATAAACACACATACACACGTTGTGGAGGGAATCTAACTAAACATCATCCAGATATTTTCCTTCGCGTCAGGTTACATGTGTTTAATTTTAGTAATCACATTCTTCCAGCTTTCTCCAGCCCACGTTAAACTTAGCTTTTATACCTTTTATTCTGTTTTATCAAGTTGAATAAAGAGTGGGACATTACATAAAATAGTGTGCTGTTCTTGTTTTATATTTAAATTACCTGAATGTTTGTATTTATCTCTGTTATCGTTTTTATTCATATAAAATCCTTGTTTTTACAATTATTATCAATTTGAAACAGGCATACTTCTAAATTATGACATTGACAAAGCATACATGTTTATGTGGATGCGTTTTGTAAACACGTGTATCAACCAACGATGTTTACATAATGTTGCATTCAAGCCATTGCTGCAACCAGCGATACAACTTTAATCAGAATTATCAATGTAGACCAGAATTGAAGTCTATTATTAATCCATTCCTCATTTATTTCTCAAAGATTTGGGAAAATGTATGAGATTAGTAATATAAATCCTTGGAGAACGAGGAAAATGATTTTTAATCCTTGGAACTCTAATAGAATCCAAAAGCTTTTACATTCCTCATCATAAGAATAGCTATTTTACCGACTTTGGCAAAAATCAATAAACCATGCAAATAAGATTACAGGATACTAAATCCCAAAAATACCGGAAGAAAAAAAAAATCTATCAATGTATGTATGTATAATATGCTATCCAAAAATGACATAAAATGTAAATGTCAACTATTATATAGAGTATCATATCATGACCGTATTATATAAAATTGCATTGCAAATTCTGCAGTGCAGAATAAGTGCTGTTCATGGACGTGTCGTCTGTATATAACAAAATTGTAAAAATGAAACAAATTCCCATGTTTTACCAAAATGTATTATTATAGGCAATGCAAAATGTTTACGATATGAAAAAATTCCAACCGCCCACCTAAGCTGTCGATCTTTCTACCCCACTGGGGTGAAAAATAATTTAAAAAAATAAAATTCTCATACTTCTTGTACACCACCTTATTATTATTGTGACACTTTATTCTCACGCATAAATTACCGTTTATAGCATGTTCATCAAAAATCATCACATGATTATAATCTTTATTCAAGCCAAGAGAATTTTTAGTTGTCAATTTATTGCTATTTTAATTGATATTTTATTTGATACATATACTACTTAACTTGCTACAAGGTTTTTTTTAAATGCGCTGATTATGATGGTAAGATGCCCAGGGTATTTATGCATATAAATGTGAACGGGAATAATTTTCGTGACCCCCATTTGGCAAAAAAATATAACTACCAAACTGCATGCCAAATAATTTAGTTGAAATCGTTCAACAATCGCTGAGAAGAATCGCACCTGACACTTCTTCCGCTACGTAATACTTTAAGTGTATAATTTACATTTCAATCCTACCGCGGCCCTCACATCTTCTTCCCTTCTACACCAAAAATTAAAGGAAATGGCGATGCTCTCCAAGGGTATTTTTCTCTCTCCCAAGACGCAAACCCCAAGGCTACATATATTACACTTTAGACCTACACATTGCCACATTATTGTTGTATCAACATCAGCTCAATCGTGTTCTATGACTTTTTTTTTACTTCCCTATGATCGTTGCTCCCCTTTTTTTCTTCACATTTCATATTTTCTTTTATTATTTTTTATTCTCCATTATAAAATACATTCATATTGAAAATTTTACAACGAACAGAAAAAATAGAGCCATAATATATTTTCGCTTTAGAAGAGAGCTTTCTTTTATTTTTTCCGCCTGAGTGAACAAGATAATAATAGAAGGTTTCTTGGCTGTAGAGTGACTTGACTGCAAATACTATATGTATAATAATAAGTATTCCTGAGCTACCACACACACGCTTATCTTTCCCTTGAGCTTTACTACTACTATTGTATAGTACAATAACTTCTGCAACATCGAATGAACATTTTGCCTGGGTTTGAATTGCAGGCTACATGTTTTTTCAAACAAGATGTTTGTTTGCGATTGATGTTTCTGTGCAAAAGAAAATACAAGTATCTTATTGACAAAAAGGAAAGTGGTCTACATTCATGCACACCAACCGAACAAACAGGTACCATCCAATAAAAGAAGATGCTGTTACGTTACTGCTGCTGCTGCTGCTGCTACTACGACTATGGTGCAGCTCTTCAAGTTTTAGAATTTTTACAAAGGAAAACCGATGAAGGTGGTGGCAATAGTGGTGATTGCAGAAAAAAAACACGTTTTTACCTCAGTAACTTTGGCTCGTAAAGGGAAAAAGCTTTGGTAGCAGAGAGCAAGCAAAAAAAAAAGTAATGAGAAGTGGCCAAGCAGACATCGTCTCTCTGTTAGTTTGTGTTTGCATCCATCCATGCATTCTTATGTCAGCACATTTCTCTCTTTTGCAGCAGAAAAAAAACATACCAAACCAAACGCAAACAACAATATACACATATATGTGTATACACAGAGTTTTTCACATTTCTGGCGTAGGTCGTAGGTAACCTATAAAGATAGAGAGACCACAAGATGAGAGATACTCAAGTTAACTCGAGTTACCATTTCAGAAGAAGGGGAAAGGTGAAGTGAAAGCAGAGAAATATTATTGCTAAGGAATTTTAAAGCCAAAAATCCCCTCAATCTCTCTGGCTGATCCTTGCGCTTCTGCTGAATAAATTGTTGAATCATAAAAGCATATTTCAATTCTGAGACAAAGTTTTTGATATATTCAGGTTCTCAAGTGTCACCAGTTGTCAACTCTCTCTCTATATGGTCCCGATTTTATATGGATCAATTTTCTCAAATTTGTAGGATGAAAGAAGATAAGGAAGACAGACAACAGGAAGCCAGTAATTTATCGAGTGTAATGCTTAAATTGATGCGAAAAAATTATTTTGCTGTTGTCTGCTTTCACGCGTGACGCTATTGAATTTCACTGCTACCGACAGAGAAGTGTAGAACTTTTTAATTTATGCATAGGTATAACGGTTAATCTTATTTAGTTATTCTCATTTTCCATTAATATTCCATCCATCACGGGTATATGGACTCATACCACAATAATAATCCATTTAAGCTTATTTTATCAAGGGTAAATTCATTTGCAACTTTAATAGCTACAAAACACCATCAAGTTGTAATGCAGTTATAAAGAGATACTAAAAAGCTAACTTGTACAGAGAGTTGTTCTAAATCTGTGCATTTTGTGTAGGATTTCGTGTTACATAGCACCAAATCTGACGTAAAAGCTAGTGTCATCATGCTTGTGCTCATTAATTTCTCGTTTCAACAAAAAATTGAATTAAAAAATTAATAAAATTTTTCATTTTAAACTATAAACTGGTTTAAATAAATATCACTACAGACAGTTTTGATGAACCATCTACTCCGAACTAAAAACTTATAATCTCATTTATTTAAACTATGACGCTATTATAAAACAACTGCGCAAAAGATACACATACACGATTTGACATCTAACTCTAACTCCTCAAATTCAAATACTACATCAGCGTGCGGGGGTGTCATAAACTCAAAAAGAAGAATATGCCAGCATCAAGCAAAAACTAGAACAAACTTTTTTTTAAATGCTCCGGAACCTCCATTTTCGAATCTCATTCATTCTCAACGGAATTCACACATAATATCATACCATAACTCTAAAGTGCTATGTGATGTTTCTACTTCCATCTTATTATAATTTTTTTTTCTTAAAAAAAATCTTTTTTTTTTGTGGAA
>JAHZNC010003083.1:0-12050 GCA_027744095.1 Zhuqinia jingwanae
TGCGAAATTCGTAACAAATAATTATTGTGGTAGAAAATGCGAAACTCTAGGAAGAGTCTAAAACGAAAATGATGACAAATTTGGATTGTTACCTTGACCACATTTCGGGTAGAAAAATATAATAATAATATTATCTTGATGAATGATGAGTAATATACAACAATAAAACGATCCAGTGAAGTGCACCAATACTTTGAGGGGTGAAGTGAGGCAAATTGTTGAAAATCTTTCTTTTTTTATATGAATCAGACATATAATGATAATAATAATAGAAATAAATAATAAAAGTAAATTGGAACCTTTGGTCTTCATTTTTCCTTGCTCTTACGTTCGTCCTTTTATTTTCATGGTAGCAATCAATAAGAATGAAATATAAGCTTGTATTATATAAAGTTTGTTATTGCTTTTATTGGTGCTTCCAAAACAACACCAAACAATAACGAAATAAAGAGAAAGAAAACACAGAACAGAGTTCGGCGAAATAGTAGGAGGAAGAGAATTAGTGACGACGCAGGAGACAAAGTAAATGTATCAACTTACTTCATTAATACTATTAAAATGCTGGCTGACTTACAAGGAAGCGTCCTGCAGTGTTAGTCAAGGGTTTCCTTTTGTTTGTTCATTTTGTTCATGTACGTAGAGTAAAATAAAGTGAGGCTTTCACGGCCAATGGACATGAAAATTATCCGGAAAACGTATAATCTTCTTTTGATTTTCATTTGATGAGTTTAAATTGTACTTTTGATTTTTATAAACATTTATGTTTTATATAAATGACAAAATAACTACCCAAATCTTTGCCCGTAAATAGTTTTTGATAAGTTTAATAATTGGAAGCTGTCCAGAGATTTAGCAGAATGAAACAACTTTTTTGGAAAAGTTTTATTACGTGTTGAACTTAGGGCCCAAACGTATTTAATCGCAGAATTTATCTATTACCCAATTTGTTAGTGCTGCGTCCCTTACGTCGTAGGTCGTCGTGTAAACATGTCTTCCACTACGGATCCCTTGTAAGTACATACCGTCATGCTGTCTCTAACATTGCGCAATTCTTTGACTACCATATATTTACGTGTCAATGAACAAGTATTAGCTACCTTTTATTCGTAACACATTTAAAGGAGTAACATCCACGTTTGTTTGCTAGAGGGAGAGAAGAGAGAATTAATTGCTTCGTTTCGAGAATCTACATTACACGAGACGATCTGGGAGATTTCTTATCAACTACAATATTATGCTTCTAGGGAGTACGTATAGTGCACAGTATTAAATAGTAATCTGATCACCCCGAATGTAAGAGAGAGTATATACTGCTACCCTGCCACTACCGGAATCCGATATTTTATGGTAATTAAAACACTTCAAGAGCTCATTGTAGGACAAGCCAAGCTCGCTCAAGCGAATGTAGTTCATATACAGACAAGGAAAAGTTTATATATAAAGTCTCTCGGTTTTACCTTCAAGAAAAGAAAACCTGGAAGTCCCTTGCTATTATTCATCTAGAAGGAGGTGGCGCACTTATAATTGTAACCGGTTCCATTCTGCCAAGTTAGACAAATGAGAACATAAAAAGTGTTTTATACACTGTTTTCTTATTAAAAAAATACTTAAGCCATTCACTGACACGTATAAAATATTTATTTACACGTGCGAAAAAACACACACAAAAAGCAAACAAATCAAGACCAACTACGCCCATTTAAAAAATGTACATTTCATTGCTACATCCCATAAAAAATCTTTTCTAACAACCGAGCATACCTCTAAACATAATAATAAAAGTAGGGTGCACACGTATCCACATACTTGCTAATTTCCCATTTTTACTAGGTTTTATTTTATATTTTATGCTTTGTATGTAAAGTGTTTGTCTCTCTCCATCTTATTCTTTTTCGTCATCATCTTCTTCTTTTGTATCCTTTGTATCTTTTTTATCAATTTTATCAATTTTTCAGCTTTGTACCCTCTCAACTCAACTCCTCCCAAAGTATACACACACATAAGCAGCAAAATTAGAGTTAAGGCACGCAACCTCTTCTCAAGTCTTTCATAGATAACAACAATAGTATTGAAACAACAAAACTGTATGAAGAAGAAAACTGCAACATGGAAATTTTATTCATTTTCATTGGATGAAAGTGAAAGAATGGAATAAATTGGTTGTTCACACGCCATACAAAACCACAAAAACAGTAAGCTATATAAAGTCACATGTGTGCACTGCATGTATATTGATTTACTTTTTTGCAAAAATATAGGAGATAAAAGAAAGAACCACCTCACCACTAAACTATAGCTTTAAAGACACACTTTTCTTCTTCTTCTTTGTATTCATATCTTCATCAAAAAGATTCCTGGTAGCATTATTCTTCCCCTTTTATTTCGTCAACAACGGGAGCTTTAGTGCAAAGTCAGCAGCATCACCATCCATATGCATAATACACATTCATTTTCATACACACAAATAACAGCACAGAATATGCTGAAAGAAGAAATCCACAAACACAAAGAGGAAATGACAAGGATATTACTTTTCTCTGCTCCTTTCCATTTGAACATTAGAAAAACATGCATGCTACATACAACTACTACGAGCACACAAGAGCCAGTAGATAGAACAAGCCCCATTATCATCATCATGTTTCATCATCATCAACATCATTATTATTATCATCTTCATGTTTGCACTTTACACCTTTTCTGCCACACCACCCACTTTACTTGTTTTTTTAGGAAGTGGATTGTTAGAGGATATTATTTGAGTGGATCAAGATGCAGTGTATATATGTTTATAGTTTCCTCCACCACCACATGGTCACATCATCATCAGATAAACCACACCTTTGTGCTGAGTAACTACGCTTTTCTTTTCTCTTTTTTTTATCCGGGATAATATGGAATAACACCTTTTTCCACGTAAAACGCTTCCCTTATCACTATCACCATAATAATATCATATCATCATAATCATAATGTAAGCCAAAGTTGGCAGTATCATCATCACAAGGATAAAATGGAAATTTGACCGGATGTTAAAAGAGTACATGTGTGTGTATGGGGATCGGATGGATGAATATTGTATAGTATGCAAGCATGCATGCATGGCATGTATTTATTTTGGCTTTGGACGAATTGCTATTTAAATTGTATGCTGATTTGATTTGGAAGACTCTCTCTCTCTCTCTCTTTCTATACGTTTCAAAATATTTCTCTGGTTCACAAACAAATTTCCTCTCTGAAAGCTTTTCTCTCTTTTTTTGCCTCTATATATTTATCTTTACGCTTTTACACTTTGTGTCTGTGTGAGTGAGTTTCACATTCACATGCTTTGCAAAACTGCTACACTACTACTGCTCCTGTTTGGGGCAAAAGAGATGTGTGGAAGATGTGAATGCGATGTGCGATGTAATCCAATAATCTCTCCCGGGATCTCATGAAAGCCACTATGGCGATCATCGTACTACATATACTCTGTACTGCATTGTTGCCATGTTCGTGTAACTTTTTGGAGTTTGCACTAGCAAAACTATAAAGTAAACTGTAATCGTGATCATCATCATCACCATCAACGGACCAGAACAGAATCATGTCACTTATTACGACTCTCATCTTTCAGCTAACCACAGTACAAACTCTTTAGCAAACCAAACCAAACCACAGGAATATCATCATCAATGTTATGTGAACAAAGTAGTTCATGAAGTAGAAGAAAAAGGAATAAGGCTCAGGTAAGATGCCAAGATGGGTCGATAATATTCCACTGTACTACACGAACCAACCAACCCAGGCATAAGATAAGGTGGCAGTCAAGTGCCACTTGCACACTTTTGCTTGTATTTTGAGCTGAGTGAGTTCCATTTCGATTTGAGTTATTGGAAATAAATCTATGGGAAAGGTGGTGGTGGAACATTATTGTAGTGCTGGTGTAGGGAAGGAGGGAAAAAGTAAAATGTATGAGGTGGTTTACTTAGAGGAGGTAGGTGGTCGCTTTTTGCATATAAATAAATTGTATTGTGATGTAAGTGTGCATTACAAACCAACTTGTCTCGTCTCGCTCCACTACCACCACCACCAACCAAGTCGACGTGCTAGACATCATAGTCACATCACATCTCATAGTTTATACTCATGATTGTTGCGTATTGTGTCTGTCGTCTGCTGTTTTTGTTGTAAATGTATTTTTAAGAAAGAATGAAAAAACTTTATCTAGGAATGTATGTAGTAATGTAGGTATGTATGTTTTAAAGCTAACAAGTCCCTGGCGAACTGGGAGCGAGAGACAAACAATTTGACTGTGTGACATTGTTCGTCCGGATGAATGAATGGCAAATGCAGGCTGGATGGGAAAATAAATGATGACAGCATCAGAAAAAAGGAGAAGCAGAACAAGTTTCAAGAGAGAGAGAGAGATGTATGTGTTAAGGTATAAATTTACACGGCACAGTGAAAGTGGAGTGAACGTGGAGAGTAAAAAGGAGGTAAGAGAGTGAAAGGTGAAATAAAATGGGGTTTAGATATCGTGATGTGATGACGCTTAGTTAGTTGGCTTGCTTGCTTGAAGAAGGGACTTGTTTGAAAAGTTTCTCGTTTCGGATGGTTGAGAGCTAAGGAGAAGCTCATGAAAAAGGGGAAGAGAGTTTGCATTGTATGCGTTGCATTGCATACTAAAGAAGAAGAGGTGAGAAGGGTGGATTGATTTGGTCATGTAAAGTTGTGGTTAAGCCAGTAAAAAAAGTTGTGCCTAACGAAGTTACATGCCCCTGTCATGCCATGTCTCGCTAAAAAAAAGTATTTCAAGGTTTAATAACAATTTGGGCAATAACAATTTGGGCAATAAAAATTTGTGCTGCTGCAGCTAATGATGGATGTATGAGAGATGATGTGATAATAAGGCTCGACTGTAATGATTTTGTAATACGTTATTACGTTTCATCGCAAAAAAAAATCTATATAAAACCACCTGTGACCAGATTTTAAATTTGAAGGTGACCTTTGAGTTGGTTGGATATCATTTATGTAAGTATATTACATATTTTAAAATATACCTATAAAAAATTATAGGTAACTTTTTGATATTACGCTAAACAGTAGACTGTTGTTAGGACAACACTTGAAAGTTTTAATTGCAAGATGCAAGCTTCTATAATAACTCAAATGAAAATTACATGCAGTAGTGTTGAAAATTGAGTAAAATGATGTTGATGACCTTGGTAATAATGAATAAGTTAATATGATGTACCAAGACATGCGCGTGAATAAGTATGAGTTGTGGATCTAGCAATCTTGTGATATGTATATAGTGGCTAATTGTCTTCTCTTGCCTTTAGCAGACAGCCAATTTATCAAAATTATCTCAAGTAAACTACAAAAGATCCTACATTTTCAAAAGTTTGTGGAAATTCCAACTTTCTTTAGATAAGATAAGATACAATACAATGCGGCTAGCTTGATCCTTGGTCAACAAATTCGTCATGAAATTACTTAATCTATTCAGGGCAACTCTTAAAATAGATATAAATCTGCTCAACTCATACACAAATTTTTTTGATGATTTTACATGAACAATATATATCGCTATTTGACTCAATGTGAAATACTAGGCGGTTTGACGATGACGTCATGCAGTTGTTCTGTTCATTTCTGAAACTGATGATTGGAGTCAAAAGGCAATGTCCGGTAAAATGTTCACTTTGCATTCTTCTTCGCAGCCATACACTAAAAGAATAATACTTCACGATTTTACCTACTTTTGAATACTTTTATCAGATGGGCATGAAAAATGAAGCTCTGTTGACATTTTTGTGCACTCAAGAGATTAAAATGGACTCAACTATCAGCTTATTATTATACATACCGGAATATCAAAGTGATATGCATGCCTGCATGAATATCATCCACCACATTATATAGCAAAGTTATTTGTGTACATTCTTGTGTGTACATATAAAACGCAAACAAACTAAAAATACAGGACAGAAACCAGTTTTAAACTTGAATATGATGATGACCATAAAGACCAAAGTCAAATTCTAATGCAACTTATGTTGTTCAGTTTTTTACATGTAAATCTTGTTTTGTGAGTGTGCAACCAGCAGTAACACTGGCTTCAAAAGTTCTATACTTTATACATTATCAATTTGTACGTCTTCTAGAACAGTCAAAAACCATTCACGATAAAGTTTCAAGAAAATTCAAACTTATATTAATTTACAAAAGGAATCATGGAATGCGGAGGTAAGTAACACACCGATACACATACAATTGGCTAATTTTGTGTATATTTTCTATATCTGATATAGTTTTTGCTAATAAATTATTAAAAAATTAACTTTTTAAAACTTCTATTTTCAGGCGTTGTAACCCTTTCACCCCCGGAAAAGCAGGCAAAGCAAAATTTGGAATACTGGGAAAATCGTTACAAATGCCGTACCATCCAGTGGCACATTGACGAGGTTCATCCCCAACTCCTTCGCTATCTAAGCCAACTCACCCAGCAAAGCGAGGATAAATCTGAGAATGTGGAGAAAAAGTTGAAATTCTTTTTGCCACTATGCGGAAAAACAAAAGACATTCCTTTCCTTCTCAACCTTGGCTTTGATGTTTTCGGGGTGGAAGGCGTACCCTCCGTCGTGCAGGAGCTCATTCAAGAAAACAACTTGGATTTGGCGTATGACGAGTCTCGTTTCTTATACCACAACAAGGACGAATCCCTCAAGATTTATTGTGGTGACCTTTTCAAATGTCCCATTGAGGAATATGGCCCTTTCGACTGTGTCTGGGATAGAGCTTCTCTCATCGCTTTGGATTACAACTTTCGACCAGCTTATCTGGAAATGATGAGAAGATCTGTGGCTCATGGAAGTCAGCACGACTTCCGCTATCTCCTCCAATCTGTAAAGTATGACAAGAACAACTTTGCTGGACCACCGCGTTGTGTGGATTCACAAGATATTGACGATTTTTACCGAGATTGGGCCGACGTCACTTGTTTGGAGAGCAACTGGGTTAGTTTGGATCATCCTTGCCGGCACGTGAATGGCTACTACGAGCATGATTTCTTTGAAGAATTTCACTTGATGAAGCCAAAATCTCAAAAAGTGTAAGATATAAAAAGGTTCCGACAGTCACAGTAGCTTTCAATTTAAATTATAGTAATTTTTGCTATTTTACTTTTTTTTGCGATTCCGTCATTTACTTAATTTTTCATCATCAAACATGTTTGCAATTTATTTTAAGTTTGTAAAGATAAAGATGTGATGCATAAATAAATAAAATTTAAATTTCCGTCGTTTGAACATTCACTCTAGCTGTTTATTATTGTTTCCCTTTCACACTTTATTTTATGCTTCCAAAAAATAGGAGCAGTCGAATTAAAATGTAAACAGTCAAGTTGGCAGACTCACAAATACACGCATCTCGTGAGAAAAATCTGTTTATTTTTCGTTTATAATTTTTTGCAATGTGAAAATGCAATAAGCCCAGGTACATCGTGAGAAAGACAACTCATCCATTATATATTTTTATGATGGCAATAAATATGGCGAATTATTTATGCTCTTAAGATGCAAAAGTAGCCCAATCCTTTTTATGAGCGCACATAATATTAAGCAAGTGTGAAAAAGTGAATTCTTTTTTCTGCTTAAAATTTTATCACGACGGAGAAGAAAAAGACAAACAAATAGATACAAGACGCTGTTTGGAATTCTAAAGATATGGTTTTTTTAATACTTTTCTATGAGATGGAAAGATGAAAAGGGGGAAAATGTTAGATACATTTTTAGTCTGAAAGAATAACTATGATTTTCAGATGGAAACAGACATTAACAGCAGTAGATGATAAAATGGCTAAACTGAGTAAATATGACAGAGTTAGTGTGCATATAAAGCACTAAACTTTTTTTTAATTAGTCCAATTTTCCAGTAAATATGTAACCGGAAACTGTACAGAGCATGATTTTAAGAAATTTCCATAAGCCTTCAAAATACGGACATTAATATTGAAAATCAGACTGAATCAAAAATTAATTGAATGAGTTCTATGAAGTGCGGTGGTCAAAGTAGAAAGCTCTTGAAATCCCTATTCAAATAATAATAAAAATAGGCTCTTTTCATTTGATTTTCATCTTGTGATTTGTAGTAGTTTGGTAATTTTTTTCTGACAATTTTTACCCGTGTGACATACATAATAAGTAATGTAATACAGTAATGCCAGTAATAGACGCTAACACTACACTCTGAGGTTTATTTTTTTATAGATTATTAAAATTAATCAAGTTGTCGGTTTTATTCACACAAGTAATACATTACAAGACAAAATGCGCACCCACGCACATCTTGTTTACCTTTCAGGATCTGTAATCCAATTAAAATGTAATGCACAAATTTTGTATCACGAAATTGTACCGAGCTGAGTTAAGATAATTCTTTGAGTGAGATTTATGGTTAGGTAATAATATTTTTTAAATCTCTTGGGACCACACAAAGGGTATTATGTTCCACAATAGGTTGTTGTGTAGTTGCCCTGATTTTTCAGAAAGAAGCAAAATGAAAACTCTGTTTATTGATCCTACACAATACTGCATCAAGTATTCAAGTATGGTTACATAAGATCCAATTTATGATGATCATGATGACCATCAAAGTGAATCTTTAATGGAAATTCCATTTTGAATGATAATGTCAACACAGCACTGCCACCACCTCTGCTCTGTGTGACTACACACTTGACGATATATTATTATTATGATGTGTTTACTAGCCAGAAAAAGACTATATAGGAGTAAAAGTAAACATAATGAATGAGTATCGTGAAACCAACAGAGAGAAAAGAGAGAGTTTGCATGAATGAGTGTTTTTATTAAAAAAAATGTTGCCAGATGCTATGTATATATTTCTTCACATCTTTGCATAAATAAATAAATCAATACGACGAAGGATACAACTATACCAACTCTTCTGCAATAAAACAGACAAATATCAGGGCTAAGCGACACAGAAGAGAAAAAAGGATGGAAATAAAGAAGTTCAACTTTATATAATCTCGATTGTATCTTAAAGTTACATGTTTTTCGTGATAAATAAGATGACTATCATCATCATCATCATCATCACATTCCTATCACAAATCATCACAAAAAGCATATATAGCACTTCTAATTAATGATGCACGCGTAGATTTTGCTGCGAGAATAGGTTCCGTTGTTAAATACGAGAAAAGTTTTTAAGTATTTACAATTTTCTGTTTAGATTTACGATTATTTTATGCAGCACTTTTTATGCTCGTCCTCGGTTGTTTAAAAAAGACAAAAGGAAATCAGAGTAATTATTTTTCTTTTTTTTACAAGTTTAGTTGGTTCCGTCGTAGCCAGCAAAATAATACACAAACAATGAAGTTTACGTGTTAGAAATAAAATGTTATCTTATATTTTGCTTTAAAAGTTAGCACTTTTGTTTTTTAACTTTTTAGAAACTTGGGAAATCTATTTATTTTTGTAGACTAAATTGAGTTTAAAAAATTGTTCCAATAAAAGTCCAAAATGTCACGGCAAAATTTAGGTGCATTTTATTGGACTTTCACAACTAAATATTTCTTGGATAAATTTTGTATTTTGACTTGTCATTTACAACTTACACAACAATGTCAATCCTGAATCATGAGCGTTGAACATTTTGTCAGTGACAATAATAGAGCATACAAAATACAAACACACACTTCTTGACTTTAGAGGCATATTATTACTTGTTTGTTTCTGTACAAAAATGCACATCCAAAAAATCAATTTTCTATCCATTTTTTCTATACTTTTCTGACGTCCGTCATCAAATCAGTTTTCTTCTTCAGTTTTTTCTCCCTTTTTTGGCAAACTATCAGCAGCTTACTTTTTCTACAAGTTTACAATTTTCTTCTTGTCAATGCCCTTCTTTTAAAATGTCTAATCCTCCAAAAGCAATATAAATGTACTTATTTTTTCTGGATTGCCTCATGTGAATTCCTTTTAGATGGAAAATAAAATGACACCAAGGAAAAGGAAACAAATCATGTATTTTTATGAAAAATGTTTTCTTCAAAAAAGCCACGTCCGTCGCAATACACCCAACAACAAGAAAAAGGTAAACACAAATGCTCACTTTCCTATCATCCGACCCAGTACAATATTTGAATATTATAAAGCTGCTGCTGCTATACAATTTGAAAGCTGTTGTGAAAGCCAGCAAAAACAACAAAAATAGCATCCTAATAACAAAAAAATTGGAATCCATCATGTTGTAAAATGAGGCATGTTATTTTGTCTTCGGATTTCCTGCCCTTAAATCATTTCAAATTTAAAAACATGTCGCAGTTGAAGTTATATACTCTCCAGAGCAGAAGAAACTCAGATGTGCAAACCTATAAAAAATATGCAATAATTTTTTTCGGTTTGCATTCACTTTCGCATATCTACATCATTTTTTCTCGGAATAAGACTCCCACACATGTACAACCTACAAAAGTACCATAATATTACATGCCATAATCCTTATTGACATAATTCCTTTTTTAAAGAAATGTTCTATTATTTATTGAGTATATAGTTAGATGGTTCCATTCCATTGAACAAAGTAACTGTTGACAAAAAAGTCGATGAGGATCAAGTTAAGGTCGTTGATTGAATATCAGACTTGATTCATTTTCCTTTCCCATTTTAAAAACTCATTTCCTTGCACAATTTGAGCATCCAATTTCTTTACATAAAAAATTCATAAAAACTTACCATATCGAAAATCTGTGTGAGTGTAATTCCAACTTGGACAACCACTGCATGGCTAGCATTTTTCACAGGACGCACATCCCTCTCGTAACCTCTCATTAACTGCTGTAACAACAACTTTTCCTGTTGCTCTTTTAAAACAACCACTTGCGGTGCTTCGTCACTTCCTTCCCCAGTGGCACCTGCATCACTACCACTACCCCCACTACTAGAACCAGACCCCGAGTAAATGTTGCTATTATCTTCATTATCATCATCTGAAGGGCTATTTTGCTGCTGATGTTTAGGGCTTAGGTGGTGATGATCTAGTCCATCGCTGCTACCTATTCCAATACTGGTTCCGCCACCTACAACACCGCCACTTGTGCTGTGCACACCACCACCACTACTACTTGTCCCTTTACTACCGCGAAGTTTCTCGTGATACGCCATCATTGGAGGCTCTCCTGGGTTTTCTGGAGAAACTTGATCAAACAAGAAAGTTTGTTCGGGCTCTTCGTCTTCAGCGCCACTAGCAGCATAGCTACTCACATCGTCGACGAAATCATAATTATTATCGTAATTATCGTTAAAATTTTCTTGTGCATGGTGAGTGTGACGTTTCTTATGGTTTCCATGGAGAGGAAGACGGTGGGGCTGTTCTTGGCTAGGCCGATGATGGTGATGGTTATGATGCTTTTTATTTGGAGAAAAGCGAACTCCTCCTTGAGAAAATGGAGGCACGTCCCCACTGCCGTCCCCATCCTCTGAGGAGGAGAACGTGGGCAGGTGAAAAGATGTCGTCTCTGATGCAACCAGGCCAACAACTCGTCTCGAGGCAGATTTGTTGTCTTCTAGAAAAGATAAATAAACATAAATTACACTTCCTAGATAATTCAAAAAGTTTGGACCACTAAAGAATTCCCGATCATCAATCCCACTTTTTCGAAAATTACGAAACTTTCTTCAACACAGTTGTCGACTTTTATTGTGATTGGAATTCCGAGGAGAAATCAAAATGATACTACGTGACATGAAAATTTCCCCACTAAAATGCAAACACATACATGAACAAATACATAAATCTGGTCGGTATATTTGGTATCACCATCATTATCATCATCAACAAAATCTATTTCCAGACAAAGCTTCACTGACTTAACTTGTGGAAACCACCAAGGTCATTTCCATTTTCCATTAGCAAAAAATAGTCCGAGACTTTCACCAGACTTTTAAAAGATGTGGTGTGGTATAGAGACATATTGTTTTGGATAGCATAAATTTGGGAATTGAACATGAATGCAAAATAAGAAGCTGCTGAAG